>JAVYIG010003864.1:0-179762 GCA_035222895.1 Strongylocentrotus droebachiensis
AATATTTGTTTGTGGAAAATCCATCTTTTATTGTTTCTCATCATTTGTTTGACCACTGATAAAGTATTCATCCATCTGTACAAATAAATGTCATTTCAAGAGTTGACCTCATATACGATTCTCATTTGTAAGAGGTCGCATTTCTACAGGTCTAGCCTATCTTGATACCTTGGACCAATATAATATTTTATCTGAGTCCATTCATGAATTTGAATTAAATGAGATTTTGTTCATCTTGCTCTTGAAATATTGAAATTGGCAACTCAATGATGTAATGTATCAAGTTGCAAAATATAATGTACATCAAGTAAAGAAAATATTCCATCTCATAAAATGTGCATTAATATACATCACTAGTGCTGACTAATATCCTCATAATTACCATGACAACAGACAAAACACCTGTTTTTGTCTAACATATGACAATACAAATAGCAGAACGTTTTCAATTCTCTCTCGTTGTACAATAGCAATAATTATAAAAACAGTTCAGCGGCATCTCATTCCTCCCTTACAAATCCCCATCTTTCTGCAAGACAAAGCAATATTTCTTTAAACTTTGGTGAATTTCCCCCTTCCAAACTTCCTAATTTCTGAAGGTGCAAAAGTAGTGCAAAAGTACAATTTCTATGCATTATTCTTAAAAACAGTATTTCGCTGTGAACATGCCGAATTAGACTTGTGCATTACCGAAAATATAAGTCCACAATTTCACAACACGTGATATAAAAGTATCAATGAGCCTCCTTTTGATCACAAAACATTAATACTTATGACCTGATTTTTCATCAGTTTATAAATAATTAAGTTTGCCGTTAATATTGATCACTGCTTAACATTCTTTCCTAGTAGAATATTGTTCATAAAATTGATATCTCACCTTGATAATAATTCTTCACTCTCAAAACATCCTACTAAAAGTCTACAATTTTAAAGGACGTTATTTACATCCTTATAACTGAGTTGACCATAAAGATATGACCCCCCCCCCCCCCAAAAAAAAAAAGACACAAGAAGAGAACTGTGACTTAATTTTGTATCCCCTAACATTAGTAAAGCATTAATCGTTTTGTGCTTGGAAAAACCAGTATGAATGGATAATACATGTCGGGAAAATAGTATTCTATTTTTTGAAACATTCTTTCTCTACATAATACAATACACGTCAGTCTGAATATTGTCCAAAACATTTAGAGCGGTATTGTTACTTAAGCAATCAAAACTAAATAGCTTGGAAATTTGACAAAATATATTAAGTTTGTACCATTCTGCTCATCACATCTATTATCTGCCTTTGAAGTCCGACAAAGTCAATCCTACCACTATTCTACAATTTGGATACAACTACTGCTATTATTCTTAAAAGGGAAACATCAAAGCAGTTTTATGTGAGACTGACAATGGACTTTCATTTGATATATAGTTTTAATTTAATAATTCATGCATCATTTCTCACTTCAATGAATTTACGAATTTAAAGCAGTGCATTACATTGTCAACAACTATCCTGAAATGAATCTGTGTGATTGTGTATAAGGACATGTAATACTTGGGGTCTCTGATCGTGTAATCCCCATTTTTCTTCTTTAAGTTCCACATACTTAGCGAAATTAAATATGAGTACCATCAACAAGGAAAAAGTAATAAGCTTCAAACAAACTTTAACTTTTACCCATTCTTTTTATCTTTTGCAACATATATTTATTCATCAGGAAACACTAAATGGTCATACATCTATGATCTATTTAAGAATATACAAGAAATATACATGCCATGAGGAATTTTCTGTCACAAATATAAGTTAGTTTTCTCTGAAATATTTATATAATTATACACCATCCTCCCCTGATCAATATATTCTAATTACATGGTTGTCTATTAGATGTAAAAGATATCAATTGTTTACAAGATAGAGCTGGAAATGAAAGAGTTGCTTTATTGGAGAGTAAAATAAAGTACCAGTACATAAACAAAATTGTGCTTGTGCTAGGATCAACTAACATATGGAAGGTCAATAATTTTACAAATTTGGCTTCACCACAATGGTGAAACAATATTGATGACGTTTTTAATATACAGGCAAAACAACTTCTCCCTGTTTTCCTGAAAAAGAACATAAGCAAAGAAACATGATGCGTAAAATCAAAAGAAGAGAACACAACTATGTACAGATGTTATATAGTTAGAAATATTTTTATTTCATGAGTTGACATTAATGTGAAACAATATATGAATATGAGCATAAAATGGAGAGGCTGAAAAAAAAGTCTTAACTATAATGATACAGGGTTTTTTTTGTCAGCCATTTTGAGTTGAAACGTTTCTTTAAGAAGTGATGCACACTAATTTGTCAAACCATCTCTATGAAGACCACCTGTCTATAGTGGTCATCATATGGTCTCCTTGAAGAAATATATGTCATAGCAAATGTCTAGGAAGGTTGAAGGGCCTTAATAGACAGGTCCGACTATCTTTGGTATTAACCAAGATATGATTTCAATGCAGCATCTTATACCATTTCTCAGTTTTTTTCTAGCACCATATAGGGAAAATGAGTTGTCAAACGTAAAAAAAGAGAAGAAGAAGATTTGTTTAAATATAAGGGAGACCTAGAATGTAACTACAATATACATATTCATAATGTTATATCCTTTTTGGCATTGATTGTTAAAAAATAGCACTGTGTATAGCAATATGTATTATCAAGATTGTAGCATGAAACATCACTTAATAGATCAAGGGTGAAAATGAAAGCTTAGTTTTTATGTCAGTGTCAATTTTCTTATGCAATTAATGAGCCATCTGATACATTACATTTAAAACACCTAATATTTAGAATGTTTAATAAAGTTGGATGATTCAAAGAGCAAAATCAATAAAGTATGACCCAACAGATATACTTCCACATATCTACATTTTTACTATCAACATGTAAAATATCTAAAATCTATAATTTTTAATCAAGTTTGGTGATTCTAGGCAGATACAGCAGTCATGTCTTAACATTTTGCAGCAACAGAGGCTCTTAAAGAGCTTTACTTTACTCCCCTTTCCAAGTGTATTTGGATCTTTTTTCCTTCTTAAAAAGAAAACGCTACTATAATAGTTCATTTCAGAAGCTACAAAATCATCAACCTGGCAAAATTGACTAGAGTCTAAGGGAAATGCATGTTATACCAAAATCAAACCATATCCAATGACACTGTGCATAGTTATATATCAAGTCTTCCAACTTTTTTGTTTTCCTTTGTGTAACACGTATCTTGGTAATGCATTTAAATTATCTTATTTTTAGGACCATCATATACATATACATGAACATGGTCACTGGAAAGATCCACTATCATAGATGTACTTTATCAGACGGTATGTAAAAATATCTCATGACATATTATTCATGACCAATTAGGAATAAAATTGAACTCGGAATAAAAATAATGCAAAATTCATATATTTCGAAAGAGAACAAAATGGAAGAAGATACAAAATAGAAAGACAAAAAGATTTCAAAACTATACAAGAGAAACTTGAGGGAGAGGCCTGAATTACGAATCTTCCAGCTGCTGCCTTTTCCTGACGATCTCGTTGATGTATGCCTTCATCAGTTTAGCGATCTCAAATACCTGAAAAAAGGAGAGGAAAGTTAAATTACCAGACAGCTCAGGGATGTAATCCCAGCAGGATATAGCATGAAAAAAGAAAAAGAGAGAAATTGTTCATGAGACATAAGGCAAAGAAGGAAAGATGAAAACAAAGAAAGTATACTGACAAAGAGATCTTTTTCATTCTCCTACAGTTTTTCTACACCTTTTATACAGTATATCTCATGCTTCATGATATAATTTATACGATTTTGAAAATATGTTTGTTTCTTTTTCCATTATGTACAATGCGAAAAAGTAAGAAAATACTGGTGAGAGGGGAAAAGAAGGAGAATAACAAAGTATAAATACCAAAGATAAAGGAAAAAGAACAAAAATAAAACAAGGCAGATGAACAAAAAAGATGAGAGGAAGGGGTGATGAAAAAGAACACAAAAAGAAATTAATGAATCAGATGGATAGGAGAAAAGAAGAACAAACAAAAAATCAACATTTATTTGAATTAATAGAATGAGAAGTATAAGGAGGGAGAAAGGAGAATAACAAAAAGGGGAACCTGATGTACCTGGGTGGTTTCAAACGTTAGTTCATCCCTCCGTCCTTCTACCACAATCTTGTACTCATTCAGGATTGGTGCACCAAACGAGAGAATCCTGTGACAGAGAAAGAAAAGAACAATGAACAAGGTGAACAAGTTTCCTACTTCTGTATCTCACTCTGAATACCTGGATGCTGACAACTGCTCTCCAGGGCCGATATTCAATTCAATACTTATCATAAGTAAGACATTTACTAAGTAAATGGCTAAGCTAAGAAATTTACTTATCTCGCATTCAAATCGCATTTTAGACTTATACTTACGTAAGACGAAATCTAAGTAAAATACTAACTGATAAGAATTTTGGCATCACACGGTCAATCAAAAGTAATGCGCAATTAATGCGTTGCAATAAATGCGCACTGATATAATTGTGCGCCGGTTATAATACTGCATAAGAAAACCATATGCCTGCCAATCAAGGCCTCCAAATAATTGGCTTAAGTCTGGTAGGGAGCTGTCTTAAATTTAGGGTAAAATACTTAACCACCTGTCAGTGACCATGCAGGGTGGTCTAATCCCTCCTGGCCAAACTAGTGCAGTGGGGTTTAACAAAGACTGACAAGAACATAAGAATGACTCACTTTTCATATGGGATCTCTTCGATGGGACTAGCCATGCCCTGTTTGTGTATAGCAACCATGTCGACCCCGACGGCCAGCCATAGACCTGAAGGGTAGCGTGTGTCTCTGCATTCCACCTCAAAGAGACGCGCTCCGTAGTACTGCCATTGTCTGATGATGTTCATGAACGCTTCCTGTGCTTGTTCCGGACTTAAGTGCTGAATGATGTCACGAAATAACAAAGAAGTTGAAGTTATAGAGGATTAATTTACAAAAATAGCTTTAGATTTGTAGGTTTGGAGTTTATGCTGGTGTCCAACATGTATATTCAATCACATGTATCAGCTTGAAATTAAACTCTAATTAGAATCATAACATTTCAAATTTTCAACCATTTTAAAGTAATTAAGGTCATCCTTCATGCTGAAGTCATAGATATACATCTACTGCTAATAACTTAAATTCCCTTCTAGGTCTGCATTTTCTATGCTAACTATGGATGAAATATAATATTGGGTTCTTGTAAAGTGCTCATATCTGTCATACATGACACTCCGGGCGCTCCCAATTATTACCCTGGCTTTAGCACGGCTGCCATTACGGTGCTCTAGCATTTCAAGGAATTAATTCCTGCCAGGTACCCATTTACATCACCTGGGTTGAGTGTGGCAACTGTAGATCAATGTCTTGCCAAAGGACATTAAATATCACCTTAAGATGTTACGTAAAGGGCTATTGCAACTTTGCATACCGAAAATGAATTCATTTGAAATAAAACTAGTCAATGCAATCACAATTTCAAGTTAAAGGTATGTGCTGTCAGACCATGCTATATATGAGATAGTTTTCCATTTTATGATCTTCCACCACCAACTGCCTTAATGCCTCATAAAATTTGTGTGATAATGTCATGTGTATTAAAGGTGCATAAAAACGATCTTTTGGGGTGACTGGTACCCACAATTATCAATGAAGAGGGTGAGTGTGGGGTGGGGGAGGGGGAGGGGGAAGGGGGTGAACAGAGAGCGATTCCTTTGTATTCGTACCTTCAACGTCTTCCATTTCTCAATGACTGCTGAAGTTGTGGCCGAGATGTCGTCAGCATACACGCTGTCCAATATTGACTCATCTGATGCTGTGGTTGCAGGAAAAATATAATGAAAACAATCCTCTCATTAATCCCAGAGTACAAAGTTTGAATTACTGAAACCAGAAACGTTGTATTAACATGAATCATTTGCTGAAACTTCTGCAAATAGTTGAGACTTGCGTAACAAGTCAGTACTGTTTATCAAGAATAATACAACAAGTCAATTTCCCAAACTGTTAATGACATTTTTGGGGGTAGCAGGAAATTCCAAATGTCAAGCTACCCCCAAAATGTCATTAACAGTTTGGGAAAGTATCTTGTTGTAAAATTCTGGATAAACAGTACTGACTTGTTATGCATTCTGACACTGTCAGAACAATTGAGCATGTTTTATTTTGGAGCTTGAATTCTTGTAACTATTGTAATTTACTTTAGCAATTTACTTTAGCAATTTTCAGGTCCAGCATTACAATTTTGAAATTTTTGTAAGCACCACAGAAGGTACTTCCTTATTTATTCACTCATTTTGATATTAAGGAATATTGCAACAGAGTCCTGTGGATATCTCAGAAAAGTAAACAAATTACTGAATTTCATAATTTTCTAGTCACACAAAGTTTTGCATAAGGTTAGCTGCAATCAAAATAAATAAATTGCTGGTTACAATTGAATTAATAGTTTACCAAACTACAAAGCATGTCTTAATTTTCATACACCTTTGGACGACAGCATTTTTGATGAATTTATTATATTAGTATTGAATACAATTAATGATTATCATTGATTTCAAATTAGATGGTTTGAGATGTGTTTTTAATCATCACAAAAAATAAGAGAGGCATGCAAACTATTTTCTTTAAAACTGTGTCAAAACCTCGTTTCATTTGTTAGAATCATAAAGCACACTGAGATTAAATGTAGTATGACAGGGTTATGCCAATGTCTATCTGCTTTTTTTTTTTTTTGCAGTTTTCTTTTAATCTGTAATGTTTATTAAAGCAGCTATAATAAACAGAAAACACTGCAATAACTCTATCATTATCTGGACACAAAGGGAACACAACTCTTGATCCATTTTTCCAGAAAAGCATTAACCAACACTATTAAACACTGCACATTCTACATCTAGAAGTGGTTCCTTTTCAACTAAACTATCTAAATGTACTTTTATTTTTTACCTACATCTTATCTAAAATGAAATTAATGCACATCAAGTCACCTGCATGGTCACCCGCATGTTTAGCTAAACTACATGTGACATATCTATCTACCTTTTGTTCTACTGGAGGAGTAGGGATTTCATGTTGGATTAGCTTTAAAAGTGATCAAGTATTGTTCAGGAGCAATAACAACAATTTTTATCCCACTGTGACTCTAAGTTTGAGATACAGATACAAAAGTATCGCTAATCTAAGGTGTAAAGTTCATCTATATAATGAGTTGAGGGAAAAAAAGGGCTTAGAATTTACATCAAAGGGACCAACTAATTGGGGCTCTAAAAACTGTTCTGTTTGTTTATTTTTACAGAGGATGTGAAAAACATTCTACAATACTAAAATGATGAAATGAGGGATAAAAACACTGCAAACTTTCATGCCAGTTAATGATTTAAGTTGAAAATGGAAAAAAAATCTCTCTTTTTTTTAATGATGGTTTAGTAGCTGCTTATTTCCTTTGTTATCAACACGATTTAAAGAATCAATCTCATGAAAATGGATAAGACTCATATGAGAAGAATTTCATGTAGTTGTTTGGATACTAAAAGTGATAAAAGATGTATCATTCACATCAAACTACATGTAAAGGGCGTGGAGAACATTCTACATTATTAACAATGATGAAATGAGGGATGAAAACACCACAAACTTTCATGCAAGTTAATAATCAAAGTTGAAATGGAAAAATTCTCTCTTTTTTGTTTTGTTTAGTAGCTGCCTATTTTCTTTGTTATCAACATGATTTGAAGCCCCACTACACTGCCTATAGCTACTTGTGCCCTCTATACAGCAAAAAATGCCTAATCGGTGCATGTTGGTTCCCCATGATCCTCTTCTTCTTATGTTAATTGAGAGCTGATTTGATGCGATAACCACCTGCCAGTGACCTTGCAGGGAGGTCTAATCCCCCTGGCCAAACTATGGTAGTTGTAGTTATTTGGATATTTAAAATGATACAAAATGTATTATTCACATTAAACTACATGTAGAGGATGTGGAAAACATTCTACACTATTAAAATGATGAATGAGGGATGAAGACGACGCAAACTTTCATGCACTAAAAGTTAATGATCAAATTTGAAAATGAGCTTTTGGAATAAAAAAGGGCTACACTTACTTGTTATACATCAATCATCAATTGGTTGTTGGTTGTTATAAAACAAGATATAAACATGAGTGTGATATTATATAAATAATACATGCTTTATATAGAAGGAAAGTTGAAATTAGATGGTGAAGTCTAAATTATATGATATTTCAGTGTAATATAAATATACATTTTATTTATATGTATGGAAAGGAATTGTGAGTATACATAATATATATGGCAAACAGCCTATAAATTGATTAATTGTATTGTATTTCCTTGATTATAGCACAGACTTTGAATGTTGACTTTTGTAAGACACGTGTTAGAGGAAGAGTCATGAGCACCTCGGCAGAGACATACAGTGGCACGTAAACAAGAAGCCATTATCATAATGATCATCAACATCATCACCACCATCTTCCTCTTCAATATCATCATTATCATCACCATCTTCATCATCATCATCGTCTTCATCATCATTCTCATCACTACCACCATCATCATTCTCATCCTCATTGCCATTTGTCTTCTACAGTTACATGTATACATTGGTTATTAGTGCTGTTTTATAACCGTACCACCCTTTTACTATTCATAAAATTAATGACGACTGTGATAATCAAAAATGGAGTTCATGTATAAAAGAATCTTACTTAATCATTCTATCAGTGCATTTTTTAGATATTATTTAGATATACACATCTGTTATCACAGATAAGATGACATTCTATAAAATATTAATATGGATGTACAGGTAGCATAAGTAGATATAAATGGGAGTTATAATCTAATTCTTTGGAATACGGTAGTATAAGTCTACTGATGTAATACGTTGTATTACTACATGTAATTAATATATCAAATACTTATGATGTGTAAATTAATGTAATACATTAAACACTATGATATTGGCAATGTATATATAAGTATATTACTATGGTAATAACATTACTATGTATGTATTTATGTGAGAAGTGAATCTTTGACTGGACAACATACCTGACTTTTGCAGTCTTTTGAGTGTCTTCTCTCCCAAGCCCCTCAACGTCCCCTGAAAAATATAAACATAAATATAAATATAAACTTCAAAAGGGTAATAAGAAACAATACATAAATTAGAGCAATATACTACTGTGCTTTATTAAGCCTTCTCCACACAAAACATGGTACCCATCTCAAAAAAGATAACCCCCCCCCCCCCCCCCCCAAAAAAAAAAAAAAAAAACCTCTACCAAAACATAAAGTTACACCAGTGAAATACACTCCTAAATTCTGAATCTTACACACTAGGGGTATGCTTTGGAGCCTTTGCCACTACTTTTTGTAATCACCTTTTCTTGCACGTCATGGTCAAAAGTTTGCTGATGCAGTTTTTTGACATGGTTTACCAGTATCTATGAAGGAGGCTTTATCCAAATGTTTCTTAATCATAGCATGTTGAAAATGAACTTAACTATCCTCCAATCATTAAATCAGGATTAACGTTACTAATGTACATATATGTCTTTGAGCACGGAAAGGGTACAAAGAACCCAAATCCATCTTGGTTTCATGCACAGGGTTTGTATACGTCTTTACACGTCTTTACATTTTGTTCATACCTATCAGTACTGTAATCAGCAGAATACCCCAAGAATACAGACTGGCTGTGAAAAAACTTTATCTCTGAGGTGATTGGAGCCCGTAAATAAATGATTTCTCTTGTCTTTCATGTTTGTACAGCGCATAGAGAAACTTTGTTTATTATGCGCTCTATAAATATTGTATTATTATTATTATTTAAATTTCCAATAAATATCTTCCTACCGAGATGACACCTTCTTTCCTAGATCTTGAAAGTGACGGGAAACCAGCAAAGTCATTCTCTTCTTTCTTGTTAGCATTCTTAAACCTCTCCACTGGGTACACCATAGATAGGTCTCGACTGAAAGAGAAAAGGCAGGGATGAGAGAGAGGATGAGAGAGAGAGAGAGTGAGAGATATGAAAAGAGATTCATTTTCAATAAATTTCAATTCAATTCATTCCGGTTTATTAATACACACATATACATAAAAACTAAAAGAATAGGATACATGATTGTTTTCTGAAGACTAATGATATCATCTTTACAATATAAAATGGATAACGTGATAAAATAAATGTAAAAATAAATGTAAACATTAAACATCAAAGTCATGAATAAAAAGTAGATGCAAGGACCATTCATATTATCAACATTAAGAACTACTTGAAAATAATACAGGTTGTATATGTATACAAGTGAAAGCTGCATATTTATAATACTTAAATATCTATCCCAAGTAAGTGCTCACAACTGTCACAAATGTTACCTTTGCTTAAGCCTGGCTATCAAAGTCTTAAAAACATTCAAGAACTTAATGTCTACCAAGTTCTCATTTATTGTTGAGAGCAGAGATTAATATCTGGCCAAATGGCATGAGTTCAGCGATTGAGAATTGAACCAAGCACCATTCAATTTATTGTTGATTAAGTCACCAACAAGATGTATACCACCACACCTCTGTCACAATTGTGTATCACATATCTAACCACATTAACCATATTTGTAAAAACAGAAGTTTAAAGTCGACTTACATCCAATCTCCTTCCAAGTAATCCCCTTTCAAAGATTCCATCCTCAGGGCAGCGAGATGGACTAGTTTATCATGAGATGCTGGGAACAGATTACGAAGAACATCTTCCACCGACTGTCATGATAGAAAATGGTTTGAGAGATAAGGGCAGAGTTCTAACTACAACAAAACTTGTTGATTGAAGACCACTAATAAAGGAAACCTCACCCCAAGAAATAACTTTAGTTACTCTAAGAGATTCATTGTATTCTCGTCCATTAATGTACAAGATCTCCATCAAAGTGTATGAGAGAGGCAAGAATAGTGTGTACA
Organism: Strongylocentrotus droebachiensis; assembly: GCA_035222895.1. Classification (NCBI taxonomy): domain Eukaryota; kingdom Metazoa; phylum Echinodermata; class Echinoidea; order Camarodonta; family Strongylocentrotidae; genus Strongylocentrotus; species Strongylocentrotus droebachiensis. The sequence goes on from JAVYIG010003864.1 coordinate 11,070, forward strand.
GTTTCTTGGCAGGACATGGGCATCACCATTTTCTTGATACCGTTACGTACTATGCGAAGTCCGCTATCAATTAAATGTATTCCAATTTATGGATGCTTCCTTCCCAGGTGTGTGTGGTGATGAAGCATTTCATTCACCTGCTCTTATATTTGATTCTACAATCGCCAGAACGCAAATTGCATAAATATCACCATCACCATCATAACCACCACCACGACCACCACCATCGTCATCCCTATGATAGCCTCTTACCTGTTCATACATGAACATGTACTCTATGCTGTCCTGTTCAACATTCTTCGTATCCAGGAAACAGAACAACTTGAAGAAGAGTTGCCAGGGCTTGCCTCTGTCGCTCAAATTCCTGGCTAGATACCTATACAAAGTGTCAAATGGTTGTAAATCAATCACTAAATGCTTTCATCCTGATATTGAAATTTAAAACAAAATTATTTCACTATTAATCCCCAATAGCCAATTAGAGGGGATACATGTTTTCATGATCCCAGCATACACAAAAAATATGCCCCCTAACAGTCACAACTACTGCATTGTAACATGGAAGCAATTTTACACCGGACATGGGGCACCGGAAATATGCTTGTCAGAGATTTTCCTGAATTATGCCCCTCAACCCCGAGAGAATTCTGGATCTATCAATTAATGACGTCCATGGAACGCTAACAAATATGCAAACTTAAGTATCGTCGCAAAATGAGATTAATAAGGTAACTTGACAGTTTTGTTTTAGAATGGGCCAAGTACTACACAGCTACATTGTATATTGTAACTAGTACTCTAATTTAGTATTACTTTAAATGTACTCCAATTACACCAGTCAACACGTACCTTTCAAACTTTGTGAGGACATCAGCGATCACCGTTCTGTCATCGATGGCCTTCTCGACCTGTCCGCTTCTCTCGTAGAGAGCAAACCGATTGTGACATTTCTCAAGACCCATGCCCTTGATCAATGTATGTACAACCTAAACAAGCAAATACCCAAAATCAAGCTGATTATTAAAGAATTAATGAAAATATTTTAACTATCAAATACAGGTATTTTACATGCTAAGACCACACCTAAAGCCAATACTATAAGGATGACTAGATTGTGATAGAAATTGCAATGGGACTATACATATGAGAATCTTTTAAAGTACATGTTTTCATGATTGGGGTCCAGAATGTTAATACGAATAGGAATATTGAAATTGCTATCATTAACTTTACTATAATCATCATTTACATTGTCAATATTATTCATTATCACCAATAAGATAATTATTTATTTAAACATATTTGTGGCTTACACCCATTAAATAATGTAATTGAAAAACAAGTCAGAAAAAATCTTGGAACCAATTACATATTGATCAATCAATCTTATTTACTGGGTGTAAGCCACAAATATGTTTAAACAATTGAAATTTCTCCCAGGAAGCATTACATTAATAAGAAGATAATTGTTGTTGTTGTTGATAACCATGATTGTAACATCATTGTTGATTATTATGACCATCATCACAATCTCACCTGGCCGGCTGTAGTAGATGAGTTGATTGTGATCTGACATGAGCCTTCTCCATGACAGTGGACGGTAGCATTCATCTCTCTTCGGCCCTTTAAAAACAGAGGAAAAAGAACATTATCACCTTCTTATACAGAACAATTAATATTTAAGATTCTTTGGACAACGTTTAAATCCTTTTCAAGGGAAGGTGGAAAATGAAAGTGAAGATTTAAATTACTGAGATTTCATTGCACCTTGCAAGATACATGTATCATCAACAGTAATCAGTACCGGTAATAAAATCACATCCTATCACATCAAATTCTGATGAATAATAAAATCGTTAAGGCGAGGCGTCAAAAATATCGATACCAGCAGGCTGCCGCCTCACGTATTGGCGCATCGAGGCTGCAATTACGGCCGAAGTCTGGCTGGGGCAATTATTTTTCACTTATTAACCCAGCCGGCTTGCGCCAGGCTGGGATCTGAGGCTCGGTTTCCATTCGAAAGGCGGCAGCCGGCACATGCTTTTGAATGCCATTTCCTACCGCCAGCGGTAGCCGGCTGAGCTAATTTGAAAAATGCAGCCAGGACGCACAAGTGCAGTTAGCTGCCGCTGGCTGGTATATTTATTTTTGACGCCTCGCCTAAGGGAAAAATTATAAGTTCATGTATCATCAATTTGGAGCCACTGTAAATTGATTTGAGTGGATGCCCTTCTAGCTCCAAATTGACAATATATCAGATCAAAAGCAAATGAAACTACATCTAAGCTCAACATACCAAGATAGCGATGATTTCTTGTCTGGATGGAGGGAACTCTCTGGTCCTGGTTCTCTTGAGAGCGTCTAGTGCAAACGCACCGTACTTAGACATCTGTGTGTCTGGGTACATGTCCATTTGTCTAGAGAAAGAAGTAGGGAAGAAAAAAAGGAAATTAATATATGTTTTTTAGATGTAAGTCACTTCAATTGCTTAAGTTCAAAACTTGGCCATAATAATAATAATAATAACTTTTACTTATATAGCGCTTTTCATAAGACATTTATATCAAAGCGCTTTACAATATTGATACAATTAAAACTAAACAGAGTAATGACAAGAGAACAAATATGAAGTGAAATTATGAAACATAAGATAACAAGGTAAGGTAACAATTTACGAACTAGGTTGAATATGCATTTTCCATTTGGTAAGTTTTTAATTTTGATCTAAACAGAGAAATATCAGAGTTGGAACGAATGGACGCTGGAAGAGAATTCCACAAACGTGGAGCAGAGCATGAAAAGGACCTATCACCAAAGTATTTTGTTTTTGCTTTTTTATCGGTCAAGAGAGTTTGATTTGCAGAACGAAGGGGCCATCTGTGTGTGTGGGTACATGTCCATTTTCGTTTACCAGAGCCAATATTTTTTTTTAGGCACAATGGGGTAGGTTTCTATCCCACTGCTGTCACGATGTTAACAATGAAAGAGTCACAAGTCTTTTCTATGTCATGGGTTTATATACCACCACAGTCTTTTCTATGTCATGGGTTTATATACCACCACAGTCTTTTCTATGTCATGGGTTTATATACCACCACAGTCTTTTCTATGTCATGGGTTTATATACCACCACAGTCTTTTCTATATCATGGGTTTATATACCACCACAGTCTTTTCTATATCATGGGTTTATATACCACCACAGTCTTTTCTATATCATGGGTTTATATACCACCACAGTCTTTTCTATGTCATGGGTTTATATACCACCACAGTCTTTTCTATGTCATGGGTTTATATACCACCACAGTATTTTCTATGTCATGGGTTTTATATACCACCACAGTCTTTTCTATATCATGGGTTTATATACCACCACAGTCTTTTCTATGTCATGGGTTTATATACCACCACAGTCTTTTCTATATCATGGGTTTATATACCACCACAGTCTTTTCTATGTCATGGGTTTATATACCACCACAGTCTTTTCTATGTCATGGGTTTTATATACCACCACAGTCTTTTCTATGTCAGGGGTTTATATCCCACCGCTGCCACCGTGTCAACAATGAAAGAGTCACCAGTCATTTCTATGTCAGGGGTTTATATCCCACCTCTGCAACCGAGTCAGTAATGAAAGGCTCACCAGTCATTACTATGTCAGGGGTTTATATCCCACCTCTGCAACCGAGTCAACAATGAAAGAGTCACCAGTCAATTCTATGTCAGGGGTTTATATCCCACCTCTGCAACCGAGTCAGTAATGAAAGGCTCACCAGTCATTACTATGTCAGGGGTTTATATCCTACCTCTGCAACCGAATCAGTAATGAAAGGCTCACCAGTCTTTTCTATGACATGGGTTGCATCCCACTGCTAATGAAACAGTCACCAGTCACTTCCATATGATGGAATAATATGTATCCAACACTGCCACCATGTCAGTAATGAAAGAGTTACCGGTTATTTCTATGGCACTGGCACATGAATTACAGGTCACTAAATTTTATTCAGTTAAATGTACAGGAAATGCATATTTTCAAATATTCATATCTATTCTCCACACACTCATTGTGTGAAAAATCAACTTTTCCATCCGAACAAAATAGTTACCCACCTCTTTATGTGGAAGCGAACGTATCTGAGGATGTTGCGGCTGGGAAGGAATGTTGCTGCCATACAGGCAATGAGCTGCCAGTTGCGGAGATTGTTGTGGCCATCTGGATCAAGGACCTGAGTGGTCTGTTTGACAACTTGACAGTAGACCTCGTCCCTCAGGGGTTTCAGGTCATGCGCCGTCTGAAGGATTGTCTGTAAAGAAAGGATATAAGATGGACAGCAAGGTTAATATGAATATCACATCGTCACCATTGTCTCATTTGTAATTTTCCTCAACACTGTAAGTTCTTTTGCTTTATTTCCTTGAAGGTCACACAGCCTTCCGGTATTTAGTAACAACCAGAGTATGTAACTTTCACTTCTGCTAACAATATCTCCTTCCAAGTTTTGTGTGGTATGCATTTGGTTTTTGAGAGCCAAGTTCCTATCATTTTGATGATTTGAAAAAATGACAGCGTACATAAGTTCTTATATAATACTTAATCAACCTTTCAAGACCAGAACTGAACCTTATCTTAAACAAGTCATGAAAATAGCAGTGAAAATTTATACTACTGACCTGTATAAGAGGTAGAGGATCTGGAACGTTGTCCAATGAGCCTTGAAGAGCTGGGAAGATCTTGACTGCTTCATCTTGAAGGGTAGAGTAACCCTTGTCTGGACCTGGGATAGATCAGACAAACACTTGTACAGTCAAACCTGCTTTAGTGACCACCTGTCTACAAAGACCACCTGTCTACAAAGGCCACACTTGCTGTTTCCCTTGAAATTGGTTTCTCATTGAATCATGTACTAAAGGAACCTGTCTACAAAGACCACCTGTCTAGAAAGATCACTTTTTGTGTTTCCCTTGGGCGGTTGCTATAGACAGGTATAACTGTATAAACTTTATTTACCTAAACAAGACAAGAACAGGACATCTTGGCTCTTGACTCGTTAACTTGAAGCTGCATCTAAGAGCACTTCCCAGTGTCATCACAAAATCAACTTTTTAAATAATATTGTTTTGATTTACTGCAACTGATTCATTAGTGGAGTGGGCCGTCTAGTAATAACTTCATTTAATCAACTCATTAGACAAGTTCACAGTTGTTAAAATGTCATAAATGACCCAAATATCCAGAGATCATCTCAATATGGAAAGGTTTCAATCATTGCATTTTATATATTTATCAGGCACTATACAGTAATTCAGGTGCTTCATGAATTACTTCTGTTTTCACCGTCAAAAGAATGTGATGTATATCATCCTGTGTATCATGGAATGCAGCTATGGAGTAAATATTGACAAAGATTACATATTTTCCATGACCACTTATCCATTATTTTTCTCAAATGGTTTTACAATCTGGTTCAAGTAATGCTCGTCTTCCCAAGCAAAATAACAAATGTGGCATATTAGATCTGGGTTTGTATCAAGCATGAATCATTTCATTACACGTTCAGAGCCCCATAATTCCTTATGTAAAAGTGTCGTAGTCGAGTGGTTTAAGCACTTGACTTGCAATTCAAAGGTCGTGGGTCGATCCCTGATACGGCACTAATGTCCTTTGGCAAGACATTAATCTTTGTTTGCCACATTAGACCCAGGTGAGGTAAATGGGTACCTGGCAGGATTTAATTCCTTGAAATGCTAGAGCGCTGTAATGGCAGCTAGGCTAAAGCGGGGGTGATAATTAATGCGCCTCGGAATAGAATTTGTAGAAAGACGTCGCTATAGAAATGCCTATAATTATTATTATTATGACTTACTGCTGCTGATGTGTCCATATGGGAGGGGTAAGAGGGGTGCCTTGATGGGATGGGGTGTACTCCTCAGGATGGGGTTCAGTTGGTAGATCCTCTCTAAGGCCTTCAAATCACCAGCTTGACCTACTTCCTGTATGACACAAAGGTAAAGGTAGAGGTATTGCAGTTGACTGGTTTAGTTACTCAATTGGGGAAGCATAGGTTGTGGTTTCAAGCTTCAGCACAGCACTTATGTCCAAAAAGAAGTTGAAAAATTGCTCACCATCAAACACATTACTTTATTTTCTCTGCTCCAACTTTCATTGTTGACATGGTGGCAGCGGTGGGATATAAACCCATGTCAAGATGGAGGCATAAAAAGATATGGGAATTCAAGCAGTCTGATCCATGGACATGCAAGTCTAACACCAATTAACACCAGTTGGGTACCAATAGGTGCCTGCATGGTAGGAAGAAATTCCTTGAATGCTTGAGTGCCTTCTCAGCTAAACCCAGGTTAAAAATAAGATTGCAAGGCCCTCAGGAAGAACATTATTAATACTGATGAGACTACTCCAGGTAAACAAGACATAGTATTATCACTATTATTATTTCATATCATATTTGGCTTCATTACAAGGCATGCAAACTGATCATCATTTGATAATCTTTAAAATCTTTCCTCTGCTCCCTGAAAGTCAATGGAATGATGCCCGTACCCTGATTTCTTTGATGAGGGTCTGGAAGGGTGTTTCGAGCGGTGGTTTAGTATCAATCACATCCTGGATCGCATTGGTCCACCTCCATGCCTCCTCATTGGATGCGGTGTACAGGTTGAGTGATGTCCGTCGACTGTGTAGGGTGATCTTCCAGCAACCTGGCCAGGGAATATAGAAAATGTTGAGATTTAATTGAAGACTTTTCGTTCGATGTGGCTTTCTAAATGCAAAGTTATCCCTTTCCTGGCCTTGACATTTTCAGACAACTATCATAAATTATCAATCAAGAGCACAATTTTGACCCAAAATACTTGTTTCACTGAGAAATTGGAAATGAGTTATCTTGCATTGATATAAACTTATCAATTATGGTAACCGTTTCTGCTCATGGCAGGAAAACTTAGACCTCCTCACAATTAACATCTGTGGTGTTCAATCCTTATTCTAGACTGGGATTTGATGCCCTTTGCATGGAAGGATTATAATCTGAAGTAGATTTTTTGTAGCCTAAGAGTCAAATAGGTTCCGTCTGAAAATATCTTGTTTATGCAATTCGCCATATTGTACATTTACAAGACTATCGGCATTTGTATTTTGAATAAAATCTCTTGTTCAAAATCTAAATAACTTTGGGTTCCAAATTCAGGTAAGTTTCCAGTGATATAATCAAATACAAATCAACATTCCCCTTTTCAAAATTGTAGACAGACAGGTATATTATAATTTGTAAGCCTTTTCACTTTGAGGTACCCATCAAAATATATAAAACTCATGATTTATTCTCTTTTAAGTGTACATAAACATGCAAAGGGACACAAATACAACAGTACAACCTATGCTCCAGTGACAATTGCTCTGCTGAAAATTTCTAACACTTATCAAACTCCTGGCATACTAATGACCCAACAGCATCTATACCTAATCTTAAACTTAATCCAACACCATCCAACCCAAGGCAAACTAAGTATCTTTCATGAAATAAAGTCTACAGCAAATGTCATATCACTTTACTGTTCATGCATAGAGGGAGGGTGCATGGGATTGGGGAAGAAAAGCAGGAAGGAGAGATAAAGAAAGTTTGCACAGAAGACACAAGGAAATATTATGGAGATAGCAGACAGAAAAAAAAAGCTATTATAAGTATCAGAAGGAGAAAGATTAGAGAAGAAATAGGTAGAGAAAAAGAAGAATATAGAGGGAGATATTGATTGTGTACTGCACATGTGTAAAGTTCATTAAAAATAGACTGCACAAATGTTGGGATTCGGGAGTAATACATGTAGGGGGATATAGCATTATAAATATGCATGTGGAATAAAACAATACAGCACCCATCAAAAAGGGGGGGGGGGCAAATGCTGATTGTGGAAATTTAGATTATTCATGCACAAACAATTAAGGGGCAAGGGGACAGCATCAGTTGAAGTCTACAGAACAATAAATTGTAAATGAAACACACAATTCCCTCCTGAATTGTACATTTCTATACTACATATATATGCTACAGTGTTTCTTATGTGCTTGATCAATCGGATATTAGGCAGTTTTTTTTACTGGTTTGATGTAATTGCCATTTGCAGCTGATTGTGCCTGTTCTCCATCTGGAAGACACTCATTGCCTTGATATACAATTTCAATTTGAGCATTAACCTTTTGACTTCTGAATTCTCATATTCCCCAAAGGTCTAATACAGAAACCACCCAGTTCCAGTAGACAATGAATTATCATGATCATTAAATGCTTTGATCAGGAAGAATTCTCAATTTCAATTGTTCACATCTACATGTAGTTGCATTGCAAATCTTGAATCCAAAATGCAAAGGACATAGCAGACTTTCATGGTTACTTTTAAACCTGTTACCTACGAAAAATGGATGGTCCCTGATATTAAACCTATAACCTATAGGAACAGTATAACTCAGTAGTCAAGGGGGGAACTGATGGGATACAGGACCTGAGTGATCGGGGACTGCAGATGATAAACCACTGGAGGAGGGGTACAAGCTGAGAACCATTGGGAGGATAGGGTGGTGGTGGTGGTGGTGGTGGTGGTGGTGGTGGTGGTGGTGGTGGTGGTGGTGGTGGTGGCGGTGGTGGGGGTGGTGGTGGTCGGGGGGGGGGGGGTGATGGAGATGGTAGGGAGGGTGGGGGAGGGGTAAATAGCAGTCGCATGCCAGGAGGGCACACCAAAATAACTATCCTTACATTCATACCACTTAAAAATTCAAACTCCACACATTTCTTACCAGTCAATTTGCCTGTTATATTTCCATGTCAAATTTATATATTTTTCATTTTTATGGGAGAATATAAAAAAGAAGGAGTGCAATAAATAATGTTAGTGAAATACATAACAATAAACTCAATTTATCAACCAAAAATTAAAATATACACTTGAAGTAATATGATACTGCTGCATATTTTGTGCAGGAAAGTACACTGTGCTCTGTGATTAAATTTATAGTTGAAATAAGAATTAAGTCTACACAAAATTAATCATTCAAACCTTGGGGGCAACGTACAATTTAGCTCCCAAGAAAATGCAATATAAATGAACATTGCTTTCAAAAGTAGAACTTTTGTGTTTATAAGGGCATGTTTGTAAGTGCATTTTAAAGAAATGCAGATATGTATAGCAGAGCGTTTTGTCGTAAAAGTATACCGGTAAGCATGTACTTGACAATCGTCTAACTGAATACAAATGGGTTACAGAAAGGGAGAAGAGGAAAAGGGAAAAATAAACAGAAATGACTTATAAATAAAAAGAGAATGATTTCGCCCCGCATTGTCACTCAAGTGACTACAAAAGGTCAAAAAAATAAGTTACACAACATGTAGCATGTACTTGATCAAATTTATTTTAACTACTATACATGTAGGTTATGAATGAAGAAGTTAGTACATGTAGTTGGATATCTAAGTGTGGTTAGTTAGCCTAATGACAGTTTATGTTTTGGAGCTTTGATCATAGACATGCACAAAATGAAATTACTGAATATTCATGCAGATTTCAACAAATGCTTTCACATTCGTTTCGTGAAAGCATGACTGTAAGTTCTGCATGACTGAGACATACACGTAGCATGCACGTAAAAACACACGTCGCAAATAACATTTAGCAGCAAGAGAATGACATGTAAAATGCACAATAGCTCATTTCTCCATAACTTGGTTTTATCTAGATATTTTGATAAATGTATACTTTCTCTTTGTGCAAAAGTAATTGATGAAACATAAGATAGGGTTCTGTTAACATTTTTTTGAGGAATCATACTTCCGACAAAATAACATTACAGATTATTTCTCTCCAAATATTATATTAAGGGCACAATTCGTGGTAACCTAAGATCTCTAGAGGGACAACTTTGACATTTCTTTACTTTCTCCGTATTAGCCCTCTAGTTTTCAAGAGTTAATTGTTCTCTGAACTTGTATAGGGCTCCAAAACTTTTCTGACAAAAGTGTCCAGCTTGATATTGCAGGATCTATATTCTTTTTTGTTGTTGTACCCCTTTGTAAATTTCATAATTTTGTATATATACATTTGAGGCTCTTTTCTTTTTTCCATTTTGATTTTTTCTTCTTTCATATTCATGCAATTGGCAACACCAAGACACATACATGCAATATCAAAAGACCATTTACATGCGACACAGCTTTGACTACAAGCACAAGACAAAGGACATCCATTGATCAACCGATCACATCTAGGACAGCATCTTTTCATTTTTTCATCCAACAAATTGCTTTTTGCATACATACCCTCCGGCCCTGAAGACTTAGATTTCTTTCGGGTGCGTATTAGGGTGGGGACACGACTGGTCTTGCGCCCACTCAAACCGTTCGTTAACGAGTGAGACATGGGCATGTTTTCATATGTTGGATTCTCATTTTCGTTATTGATTCCATTTCTGTAATAATCGTTGGGTGCATCATTCACTATGTGGATATCTGAATAGAGCCCTCCTGATTTAATGGGATTTGTTTCGGAGTGGTGAGATGGATGTGTGTGTGGGTGTGGGTGTGGGGGAAGGGGTGGCGCAAGTCCAGTAAATAAATGAAGAGAGGAAGTGTAAAAAATAAAGGATGGTGGTATTAATGTTTGAATGGTTAGAAAGAACAAACTCATGGTTAAACAGACCATTATAAAACTATTAATGTGCTTCAGCTTTCAAAGATTCAATTCACTAACAGGTTTTTGCAGTGTAGATATCTGTTTGCTGTGAATTTGAAATCTGTAAGACACTTTTCAAGTCTTTTGTTTGGTGCAGATCACAGCTCTCAAATTCTGGACTAAACCTAATCTATTTGACTACAGATTGAAAGGCTTACCAAAAATGATTGCAAGGCCAACTGAAACAGTACATATAAAGAATTCCATACATTTTATTTGTTTTCTTATAAACACTTTTGGGATATATTATTCCAGAAATATGAAAGTAATGCTTGGACTTCAATTTAAAATGAGTAGTGATTTCATGCCAGGAAGTGAAATGTTACTTCAAGACAGAAAAAACAAAATCTGAATTAATTTCAATATTTTATTGGGAAAACAAATGTTATATAAATACCACATAATTGTACAGAAGAGTTAAAATGATTACACATTATTGCTTTCAATGATGCTTCATATATAATTAGAATGAGGTAAATGCTGTATGAAAGTATGCATTATTCCTTTAGATTTGTAATGCATTGATGATGAAATAGAATAATGAACATGAAAAAAGGGTAATATGCAATTAAGTCAATGTATTAAAGATTCAGGAAGCATAGAATAAATGGTTCTGAGTAGATACAAATAGGAAGTAAATGGCATTCATATGCTAAATAGTACTGATATATATATGAATATCTTGAAACTATTCAGGTTTTTTAAATACTAATCATGCAGCAGCATTTGGAATGATGAGTAAAAAGAACAGGAACTTGAAAGAACAGGATATTTGAATAATGCTGTCTTGTACTGTACTAAAATATACAAAGTTAATATATGAGTACCCTTTTACATATTATAATGAAAGGAAATTTGAAGAGGAAAGGGGGGGGGGAATTATTTAAATCCTGTTGAAATAGGGGGGGGGGGGAATTATTTAAATCCTGTTGAAATTCCTGCCAAACTTTTTACAGAGTACAATGCATGGTCCTATCAACTTTGTAATTGTAAAGAGAATTTCCTTCTATAATCACAAAGAATTTCATATCCCATCAAAAGAAAAGTTTTGGTGTGACTTGAAGTGTGACCAAGTGTAAATGGGCCAATCTATCAATTCCACTTATTGTAATAAACCAACAAATTTGTATCAAAATCAACGTTGCCCTGCTATGGTATCATTGTTATATTTTACCCTTCACTCAGTACTCTGGTCCAATAAAGAGCACATTGATTAACGTCTATTTTCTGGGTTTGTTTTCATTTCAAGTGGTATGGTGGCAGCGGTGGGATAGTAATTCATCCCTAATGCTATCAGGAGAAAATCCACTTCCATATAATCAAGCTACCAGAGAACCATTGAACCAAAGACTGTGTAAGTAACATACATGTACAGTCAAACCTGCTTTAGTGACCACCTGTCTACACAGACCACCTGTCTACAAAGGCCACATTTCTTGTTTCCCTTGAAAATTGTTTCTCATTGAAACATGTACTAAAGGGACCTGTCTACAAAGACCACTTTTTGTTTCCCTTGGGCGGTCGCTATAGACAGGTTTGACTGTATATCTACTGAACTATGATCAGTGAATGTGAACTGTAGCCTACCTTCTTCCTTGTGTGTCTTCTCGTCTGGTTCTGTCACGGAGCAGAGACTGTTGATGGCGATAGCCCCCATCTTCTGCAGGCATTCGATGCTGCGGTAGTAGTCCAACGAATGCTGCGTCAGGACAAAGTAACGCTTCTTGCGTGAGCCTCCAGCCCGTGCGAGACCCGTCGTGTTCTCCTTGGTCATCCAGCCACTCAAGATGACCTCCTCCTTCCGGTATGTCCTCTGGCCCTTGTGGTATTGGGTCAATGCTGGTAAAGGAAACAGTGGACATTAATACAAGTAACAGCTACATTCAGGATAGGCAAGACGCCTACAAAGTTCTTTTTATTACCCTGGCTTTTATAGCCCTGCTGTCCTAAGGCGCTCAAAGCATTCAAGCAATAAATTTCTACCAGGAATATATATACTTCATGTGTGTGGACAAAGGCAAATGCAAAATTAGTAGCTGCATATCTAAGTGAAAAATTGATAGAATATCTAACACATTTAATATCATCTTGGACATATGGTGAATTATTACAATAAAAGAAGTATTCCAATTTTTTGGGAAATGGCATTTGATTATCAATGGGACAGTAAATAACACTCCCCCAAAAGAAAGAAAATCCAAAAACGGGGAAACATTGTGACGAAAGACTGGAAATAACTAAATAAAGAAATAAAAAGACATCCCAGTTTATTCAGAACTTTATGAACTTGTTATAACATTACGATCTCTGAGAAAAATTGTAAAAACATGGCTGCAAATACAAGTAACAAAAGATGGCTAAAAGTTAGGGTCTATACCTGTGAGCCAGTTATTCATTTCTTCTGCTGTTGAACCCACAAGGCTTATCACTCTTTCTGCAGTGATAATGGCGAAGGCGTTTGGTCTGGTGAAAAATGTGCACAAACAACAATTATTGAAAACAATCAATTTAAACTCAAATTCATGGCAACAACATGTGACAGAAGTGAATAAACAATCCTACATCACAATAAAGCCTTAAGTGGAGTGCAGAGATGAATATGCAATCACAAAGACACAATTACATGTATACGGTATATGCTTTATGTTTGATATTGAAGAATATACTCCATATCCAGGTGAACATATACAGAGTACATAACCTTGTTTCACTTTATTTTTGCTTGATTTTCCTTTATGCATAAAAGAATAAGAACATGTAGTCATCGATGCTACTGGAGAAAATAAAATAAATCCTACATTGCCTGGTTCATCAGTTATAATTTCATAAAGCCATGGATCCCCCTAATAAGAAAGCTAAATACACATGTAAAACCTCATAGCATACCTGTACTTTTTAGTGTTACGATTCCTTACTTTACAAGAAATATATAATGTAGCAAACAAACAACCGTAATGACTTACTTGGCGACGACGTTAACGGGGACGACTGAGTCGATGAGACCTACGTCCAGAGAACCGATAGCATTCTTTGGATTAGCCTCCTCATCCCTCATCTGACGAAGCTCAAACTCGTTTGCATTCTTCACTCTCGTCAGTATGCTGTACCACTCACTGTCAAAAACAACAACAAACAACAAAAGTCCCCAGTGAAATCGATAGGTGAATTATTCTCTTCGAAAACTACATGTATAAGGCCTACAAAACAAAGATGTTGTATTGCCCTTTAGGTGCCAAAACATGGGTCGGTCAGTCGGAAATCTTTTCTTTTTAAAAATTTTTTTTTTCTTCTTTTTCCTCTCCCTCTTTGGGCTGATATTTCTCATTTTTAATGCTTTAATATATTTTTCCCCTAAAAAAAACGGTTTATAAAAAAACTTTTAAAAAAGCCAACCATAGATTTCAAGATTTTTGGGTCGGTCGCAAAGGGCAATACAAAATTTTTTGATTGAAGTTGCCTTGTCCCTCATCTGTCAAAGCTCAAAGTGGTAGGCATTCTTCACCCTTAGCAGGAAGCTGTGTCCCTTACTGGCTAATGACAATGATGTCAACAGGTGAGTTATTCTTGAAAAACCTACATACATGTAAATGTGGTATGATCCAATTTTGAAGAATGGGAATTTCCCTTATGACAACATAAGTACATTCCATACATGTACATTGTGCTTTATAGGAATGCAGTAAAATAAATATGCCTTGAAAGGAAATAACATTGCACATAGAGTTACCTTAATACAGGTGCATAGAGTCTGAAATCTAACCCACTCCTTAAAGCCACACTGTACTACTTGTAGCTACTTGCTCCCTCTATATAGAAAACAATGCCTAATCGGTGACCATTGGTCCCCCATGATCCTCTTTTTCTTATCTTAGTTGAGAGCTGAGTTAATGAGATGACCACCTGTCCAGTGACCTTGGGGGTGGTCTTATCCCTCCTATAAACTAGTACAGATGGGCTTTAAATATCCACAAATACCCTACCCACAACGTAAGAACGGTCCCTTACCTGCATTCGTCTGCTGTTTCCGCTACCACATGATATGTTCGTTGGTCTGTGATCAGCTCTAATGAGTTCTCACGTCCCACGCTGCTGTCAATGATTTGCCTGCAGAAGGAGGAGATGCAAGTTTTATTTTAGCGCTAATGTTCTAGAATAATTCATTCAGAATTCACTTTTTGTAAAATTGGTTCAATTCCCCTTTAAAAACATTTTCTTGCCAGTGTAATCCATGGCTAATTTAGTTAAAAGTAGATTCAATTGGTTTAGTCTGCCAACCAAGACTTCAAACAGACAAAATCGCAACTGCGGGGCAGTTCCATGAAATATGTCCCATACAATGTACTTTTTCCATTTATTTCATCTAAAAATGAAAATAATATTGGTATGATCATTTGATATTGTTAGTGATAACAGCAAGAACCATTGATCGTATCAAGCGATTTCATGTTTCGATGTAATGATGGACAGATGTCATTTGCAGTACAGAACCATTGCACAGATGTCATTTGTTGTACAGGACGACTGCACAGAATTGCCGTACACTGCATAAGCTAACGCTAGCATTCAGTTTCGATAGTCCAAACCCTGTGTTATATGCAATGACTGACACGATTCTCTTTTGCTATCATAAGTAGACTTACACAGCGCTCTTGATGTCAATCTTGCCGAGGAGCTTAGCACCATCAGAGTCAGATTCATAGTATGAAAGTATGGTATCCTTGAGTACAAAAAACCTCTTCTTCCAGTTACGCCTGCACAACAAAAGATACATGTAGGATGACTAAGTGTGTGAATGGTGTGAAGTTAATATTTGTTTAACCAGAGAGATGTAGAACTTTCAAAATGGCTGGTGAAATTTCCATTTAAATAATTAAACTTGTAGACATTTACCTACATGTAACTAGCATTATGCCATTCTTGGACATGGGATTGATTATACCACAAACAAAACTTTCTTTAAAAAAATGTTTTTTGTTCAATATTACAATACATGAAAAGCATATTCCTACATCTACTTCAATTAACACAACATCTACTTCAGTTAACACAATATCTAGGCAAAACTTACAATTACATGTAACATCATCTTTATAAATACTCCTGTCCTAGGAATAATATAAATATTCATCACAATAAAGAGAAAGCATCTTACCTTGATAATGTTCCAGTTCCTCCTCCCTTCTTCTGAAGCCATCCAGATTTCAATGCTTCCTGTTGATCAAACATAATTTTTTTTCTCCTGTCAATATAGCCCAAACCAAGTAGCAATTCTCCCAATCCCAATTATTTATACAGGGTGATTATTAAGTGAACTACAGTATCAAGGATAACTTCATTGACGTGTCGCACAGTAAAGAAACAAGGGATACACGTCCCAATGTCATCAAAATGTTTCTGGTAGTTTTCAATATAAATATACCCTACTTTGACAAAAGGAAGCAACTGTTTAATTGCAAAAAAATTATACTTGTCTCTGCAAAATACAAAGAAACTTCTCCTAATATGGAGATTCTTCTTGTGATGTATAACATAGAAAGACATTCCTGCATGAAAGCTCAATATACTCTTACTGTCCAAACTTCTTTTATTTTGTTGTAGTTGCTTTACCAGGTTTTCTTTAAACAAAAATCTAATTCTTGATGCTCCCTTTTGTCAAAGTAGGGATCTAATTTGATGGAATAGACTGGTATGTAAGTCTAACCTGCTTGGTTCTGAACCACATGAGGGTTTCATCTCGGAGAACAAACCAACGCTTCCTCCATGTGTTCATCATACCTCCTGGATGGTGGAAAGAGAATAGGAGAAAACATTTATGAGCATAGTTGGTTCCCCAGCCATATTTATGTCACCATCATTATCTTCATCATCATCTCCTTGTTATACTCATAGTCATCATGACCATGATTACCGTCATCATCACAACCAAACAATCATCATCATATCCTCCATGACCATAATAATCATCACGGCCGCATCATCATCCACTTCATCATCATCATCATCATCATCATCATCATCATCATCATCATCACCATCGCCATCATCATCATCATCATCACCATCCACACCACTTTCATCATCATCATCATCATCATCATCATCATCATCATCATCACCATCCACACCATCATCATCATCATCATCATCATCACCATCCACACCACTTTCATCATCATCATCTTCATCATCATCATCATCATCATCATCATCTCCATTATCACCAGTACCTTCACCATCATTCCCACCACCATTGCCAGCACCAACACCGCCACCATCGATCATTATCATCTTAATCTTACCAGCCTTCATCTGTAGGAAACTCTCAAAGTACTGCGTCTCCTCAGACTTCCTTGAAATGGTGTCATCATCTTCATCTTCATCCATCTCAGAAACATCCTCTGGTAGATCTTGTTCAAACTGAAAAAAGGTGAGCAATAAAATATAAAGTCATTGACTATGTTTAATTAACTGAAAAGATATCGTGATTTACATTTTTTCAAATTACTGATTAAACAGCCCTCAAGTGATTTAAATCACTGATTTAAAAACAAATCAAAATCTTTGTGGATTTGAGTTAACTAAATAATCCCCAAATCCACATGAGATCACCACAAAACTGGAAACTCTCTTGAAAAACACCTTTCATAATCTTACCACTAATTCTCTTGCATATTAACGATGACAATTTTTCATATATATGACAACAAATAATTTTAGTAATCTTACTACAGAACACATCAAACAAAACCAATCAACGTTTAATGTATTCACATTTAAGAATTTAAGAAGAAGCAAATAATATAGACAAACAATAAACTTCTAATCCCTGAATGTTTTTGACTGATTTGCTATTATAAAATTATATTGGTTACCATGGCAATAGACTGATCAAAGTCCTGCATGATGTCCTTCTCTGCCTCTGCTAGCCTGGCTTGTCTCATCCTCTCCAGCTCTGCTTCTCGTCTAGCAACCTCCTCCTCGAGCTCCCTCTCTTGGTCCTCTTGCTCCCGCAGTAAATCATCCTCCTTTTGTTTCCTGGAGCAAATTCAAGGTCAACGGTTAGTAGAGTATCAAGAAATACAATGTCGGTAAAGATGATAGGAGAACAAAATACTTTAGATCTACATGTAGGAAGTTAAAAGAGCTATGAAAAGTGAATATAAATAAACAGCATTTGTAAATATTACGTTGATACATGGTAATAAAACTACATGTAAGATTTCAATGTTTAAAACCACCTTTTCTTGAAATTCAAAGACTTGGGAGCCAGTAACCAAATGACAAATCTAAATATATATGAAACTTCAGAATTCTCATCTTTATCAAGCAAACATTGGTTGTAACATTACATGTACCTGTTTATTGTGAAATATGAAAGCATCTCATTATCTCAGGAGATTAATACTCTTCCTAAACGTAGTATTTTAACATACCTCATTTCTTCCTTCTCCCTGATTAGTCTTTCTTCTTCAGCCTGCAAAGATGGATAGATAAAAGACAGGTAAAAAATCACACATTATTTTCTTTTTTATGATGTACATGTACATGAACAGCCTCATTATCAATTTACTACCTGAAACATCATCATCAATGACTGCACCATGGTCTGTCATCCTCAAATTGGTAACATTTGAAAGTCTAAAATATTTTTTTCCATATATGCAAACTTTCATTTTTATATTTTTTCAACTGAGTCTTTGAACATCTATATTACATGTACTTTCATTTTTTATTAAAACAATGCAGCAAATAAAGACAAAATGAGTGTTGCCAGTTTCAAAATTGAAAATTGATGAATTAAACCCTTAAACAATCCAGTGCTGAATGAATATGCCTTTCAAGCTACAAATCATTACAAGTGGTTCAAGCTTACCTTCCTCCTTGCTTCTTCTCCCTCTATCATTTTCTGTTTCTCTATTTCTCTGGCTCTCTCAATCTCTGCCAATCGGAGCTCCTCGTCTTGCTTCTTCTTCGTCTCTTCCTCTTCTTGCCTCTGTCGAGCTTCTACCTCAAGCTAAAAACAAATCATGGGGATGAGATTACTTGTCTTAATACAAAAATATTACATTTTATTTTATTTATTGTAAATAAAGTTAATTTCTTAACCCATTGCCTACAGGGACTGGTTAGCACCTGTATTGTAAGTGTGATTGATCTTTATTTTATTCATCAAAAAATATCATGAAAAGAAATTTAAAAAAACATAGTAAACAAGTTAAAGTAAAGAGCATTTACAATAGAACACAACACCAACAAAAATAATGTCATATGAATGTGGAGACAGCTAGGAAAGCCTAAGGTTTTCGGTGCTGCCACCAAAACAGAAGTACAGTATAAATAATGTTGTTAAAAAAGGTGATTAAAAACCAAAAAAAAGTAATGCCTAAGTAGAGGGGGGAAAAAAAAAAGAAAAAAAAAACCCTGAACATGTACTAAATCAACCTTTATTTATATTGTTGGATTGAACTTTATTTATATCGTTGGATTAAAAATGAGTTATATGTCCTTTTAAAAACGTTAATTGATGTGAATCTGATAATTCAGTAGACAACCGGTTAATAGTCTTTGGCAAGTGCATCGAACACGTAATCAGAAGCACTGTGAAGACATGCACACATCAGTATATCCTAAGAGTTGACAAGACCACAAGAAGCTCACCTTCTTCTGCAGTATTTCCATCTCTTTCAACTTGGCGTCTTGTTTCAGCCTCTCAAGCTCTCTGGAAAAAAGAGAGAAAAAAAAAACATACAGATTTATTACTAAAATATTATAAGTCACAGGAAATTAATACTTGCTTATATCAACTCAGCTACATGTATGGCACATTAAAGTACTTTGGTAGGTCATAAATTCATCTAACTTTATTGTGAAAATGCATACCGGTACTTTCCTGTATATATTTCTCCCTTGACATCCACAATAACTATCTTACTGACGTGTGGAAGAAACACCTATTTTACTGTTTACAAGAGACAAGCAGAAGCCGAGAAGCCATCAAAATTCACCGCCACAACACCGTGACCCAAGACTCAGGACTATACATCAACGATATCTGGAAACCCCTCATCAACAAGTACCCGGTCACTCCTCCTCCACCACCGCCTCCAGCACCGCCCTCACCACCCCGACAGACACCCGTACATCAACCACCGCCACCCGCCGAACCCTCAAAGCAGCCGCCAGCCTCACAGCTACAATACACAGCAGACGACAACAGACTACAACGCCGCCTACGTCGGGGACACACACAGCGTCTTGCCGACAGCACACCCCACTCATCGACTTGAAACTATCCTAAGTCCGCAACCCGGAGACTCCAGCCCAGACGGACAGTCAGAAGAACCAGTCGACCTTCCATGCCCACTCCCCGATGACTCAAGCCAACACGGTCATCTATTTTTCCCTGACTTCCGCACCGCGGTGACTTAAGCTCACG
The DNA here is from genome assembly GCA_035222895.1 of Strongylocentrotus droebachiensis. NCBI lineage: Eukaryota > Metazoa > Echinodermata > Echinoidea > Camarodonta > Strongylocentrotidae > Strongylocentrotus > Strongylocentrotus droebachiensis. The sequence continues at coordinate 31,249 of JAVYIG010003864.1, forward strand.
CACTCCAGCCATTCTCCACTCCTGACGACGGATAGTCAACCTGTTCGAAACATCGAGCCACTCATCCTCTCCAAGCGCTATAGTTCTCCTTAGAACTATATGCTAAGAAAGATAACAAACAGTCCTTTTCAGGACTACCACACCCCCAAGAAAGATTACTGAGTCAGAGTCCTTTTCAGGACTCCTCAACCCTCTCTCTCTCTCTCTCACATGGTGCACCCGCAAACCTACTGTATAAGCAAAATGTAGTTCTAACTTTTTCAGACTTCTATTCATCTCTGAGTAAACTGTTCAAGAGAAAGATATATATGTAAGAGTAGCACAAATCAACCCATTGCTTACTGGAACCGAATGGCCCCTGTATTAAGCCTATGGTAATGTTTGAATTAAGTAGTCAGCAGGTTAACCCATCTTCAGGTATTATCCTTTCCATACAAGAGTGCCCTTTATCTATAAAAGTTTTTACCTTTGTTCCTCTTCCTCCCTCCTTCTCTGCTCTTCTCTCACTCTCTCTTCCTCCTTCCTTTTTTCTTCCTTCAGATAAGCGAGATAGTTCCTGGCCTTGCGAGCTCTCTCATACTTCTGCATAACGATTGCAGCATTCTTGATGCGTATGAAAGCTAGACGTCTTTGATGCATCTACACAGAAAAACCAACAAAAAATAAAAGACGTGCATTTTAGTTCTTGCTTTAAATAAAACATGACAATATGTCAATCACATTACTTTGATAAAATATATAATCAGTTTTCCCTGGGGATTAATAAAAAGAAATCTATATAATTATCTGTAGGCTTATATTTTTGTACTTATCAATCAAATATGACATGTTGGTTGAAAAAAAAGAGAAAGAGAGTATTGACTGAAAAATGACAAATTCAGTGAAAATAATCTAGACCTGAAGAGTAAAGAAAATATAGTTTGAAAAAGTGGTATTTCTTACCCTAACAATGTTCTGTACCACAATGATCTTGGCTCGTGTTCTCAGGTACTGCTTTCTGAAAATAAAGAAGAACAAAAATCTTGATAAAAAGCGGAAGGTGAGGATCTTAAAATATTCTTCTAAAAACTATATGATATTCATAGGGTAAATGAGAAGAGTTATAGAGGGAACAAATATATTAAATCAAGGCCTACACAGAAAACATAGGTCTTTAAGAGTTTACTTCTCTGCACACCAACATTTTATCTGAGCATGTCAACTAATCTATTAAACAGAAGTTACTTTCTATTCTGAAGGCAACTCTTGTGGAATTTAAACTGAAATTAAATCATCTTATTAAGGCAGGACTATTTTAAGTTGACAATTTGAATGTAGGAGAGCCTCCAAGTATACAAAGACAATTATTTGTTATGGTAATGGGTCTGATTTAAGTTAAATTTCACTTTTTATTTCTTTTGCAATTTAATTTAATATTGTGTTTTTCTTGATAGGAGCCCCATTTACAAGCACAAGTTGATTTTTAGAGGTCCTGGCCTATTACGTATTCTGTATTTATAATTTTGTAATTTTTTCTAATTTTTTTTGGCCAAATAAACTGAACTGAATTTAATTTAATTTAATTGAAGTGTCCACCCTTCTAACAGGTGCTACCCAAGCCACACCAACCTTTGCATGTGCCCCTTGAACGCAGCTTTGATGAGGTCCGCTTTGACCCCCAGCATCCTCTCTCTCTCCGTCTCCAGGATGTTCTCTAGGGTCTCCTTGAGGAAGGCCTTGTTCTTCCCTAGCTGCCATTGCTTCCTGGTGCCATCATACTGCAGGAGAAGCACACTACACTTCTGCTTGGAATCGTCGGAGGAAGTCATCGTCTTGAGTTGCTCTTTGCTGAACAGTGATTTGTACCTGGAAAATAACAGGGGCAGTTTAGGGTTGGTTCATTTGAGTATTTTGATGGTTAGGTTTTAATTGATGACTATTGATTATTGATTTCCATCCATAATATTATTTTTTTCTGGTGAATAATCCATTTTGTAATCACAACACTCATATATACACATTTTCATTGGTGCCACAATTAACTTCAACATCATGAACATCATCATTACCAATATCATCATCATCATCATTATCATTATCACCATCGTTTTCATCACCATCATCATCAGAAACATCAGCAACATCATCACCATCACCATTGTCATCATCAGAATCTTCGCGACATTTGCAATCAAAATTATCATCATATGAAGCATCATCACCTGTGCTATTATCATCATCATCATCATCATCATCATCAATCAATTATTGTCTCACCTAGCAATAAAATCTGTATATATTCTCCTGACCGGGTAACCTGCCCTCCTGATCTTAATGGTCTCTAGCATTCCAGAGTAACGAAGCTGATTCAGAACCACCTGAGGCTGGAACTTGGTTGGAGCCTGCAAAGATCAAATAAAACAACAATTCAATTCCTTTACTCTCATCCATCAAAATGATGCTTTCGGAAAGGTGAGTCGATAACATCAGAAGGGACCGCATGCATAGATTATGGAATACATACATAAACAGATAAACATATAGGCCCGAATTCACAAAGGAGGTTTAGATTTAACCCATGGTTTAAACCCTCATTTACATAACCCATGGTTTAAAATAAGCGCAAAATAAGCTTGACACAAGTCAGAGGTCCAATATTAGACGCACACATTTTTTGCGCTAATTTTTAAACCATGGGTTACGTAAATGAGGGTTGAAACCATGGATTAAATCTAAACCTCCTTTGTGAATTCGGGCCAAAGTGAATAAAAAATCACATGGCTATAAATCAATAAATGTATATCAAGATTCAAATGGGTTGACTAGTGATCGCAGATTTGCTCCGATAGTTCCTCCAAGCCCTATTATTGGATTGAGAATAGAGTTGCAATAAAGTCTTTATTATGTTAGATTTGAATAACAGTAGATCATGTAGGAGATCACCAGTCACTTCAATGTCATGGGTTCATATCCCACCGCTGCCACCATGTTTAGTAGAGAAAAAGTCAAAAGTAATTTATGTTAATAGCCAAAATAACTTTTAATGCCTCTACAGTGAAACGTGTATATAAATACCACTCAAGGGAAAACATGAAAAGTGGTCTTGATAGGCAGGTGGTTTTTGTGTACAGGTTCCTTTGGTACAGGTTTCAATGAGAAACCAGATTCAAGGGAAACAGATAATGTGGTCTTTATAGAAAAGGGGGTCGCAAAAGCAGGTTTGACTGTATTTCTTTTCAAAGTGTGTTTCCTAAGCATAATAATTTACAAACAAATTTCACTCTATACTGTAAATGTGTATGACCTATTGATTTATTACGACATTCTTACCAAATGAGATTAATTCTATTTCAATCACCAACCTTCACTATCAATGCTACATATTCAATGTACAGGGACGCCAATTAATTTTCAACATAATCTCTCGTCAAATTTTGTCCTACAACTTCCTTGAATCTGTCACACAATTAATTTTTATTAACCTTTTGTTAGATGAATATTAATGGGAAGGAAATACTTCATTAAAACAATGAGAGGTTACATATCTTGTAATTAAAAGGAAGATGTATAAACATACCAGCAATTATTCAAAGGCAATGGTGGATTGAGGATAAAACCCTTAAATTTCATTACTATATATTCATCTGATGAATGCACAATTTTAATACAAATGCTCTGATGGCAATACTCCTGTGTAAGTTTTAAATGCCTGACTTTAAATGTGGACTCAACCCTACTCCTAATAATAACCCCTAACCCTATCATGAAATCTAATAACAACCCACGCCCTGAACTACAATGTCCAGAGCATGCAGTCTTTACACGTTTGGTTTGATCATTATCTATCATGGAAGAACATAGTGCAATTAAAATTGGGGGAAACGATGCCAAATTGAGATGATTCAAGATGTGGAGAACAGAATCATTTGCTGAGAGTTACTTGTAGAAGGGCATAAACTCCATGTACAATCATATGACTTAACACCCCCTTATGGCTCTAATAACAGATGAATCATCCGTCTGCACTTTAAGATGACTGGAATATGAAGAAGTGATAGGCCTAATCTACAAGTAGTCACAGGTTCCTCCTTTTTCCTGGATTTAGGTAAGACGTCAACCTTTTTCTGTCTGTAATAACACTGTTCTGAAAAGAGCTAGAGGGAGCTAGCCTTTATCCAAACTCATCTGAACTCTCCCATCAACATTGAAATCAAAATTCTATTTTTTTTTCTTATCAAATGATGAATGAACATAAGAGTACCATAGTGCTGATAAAATTCAGATAGGAAACAAATTCAAAATATCAAATAAGAATATGAAGTGTCAAATATACTGAATTGGTAATTATTACCTTGATAATTGATGTAAAAAAGAGATTAGGCTATAATTACATGTAAACAATTATTTTTAATCAAGGACCACACATGATACAAACACTGTAACTTATAAAAGGACATCACATGTTTGGAATTGTGCACTGAAGAAAACTCCTTCATTCATATCATGAAAATCATTTTAAAGTTTCTGGAAAGGGTGCGAAGTTGAACCTCCTTAGAAACCCAATTCTTTATTGTGGTTACCCAAAGGTGATAATTGACAACTTAAATACTTGCAATTACTCAATTTGCAGACATTCTCTAATACATCACGTCTATAGCTCAGAGGCGACGACAGGTTCATGCCTAAAGCGCTTTGATCTTTGCAACGTGACGAGGAAGCACCTCATACATTTAGAACCCGCGACTAAGCAAGGTGCGGCGGAAGTAAAATAATGTTGTTGCCTGTCGTCCTCTTAAGCTAATTTGTTTGAATGTGCAATGCTAATGGGGAAGGGCTTCTTTTAGAAACGGCTGATAACTGAAGAGTAAACAATGTTAAAACAAAGGAGATTGATTAAGGAGCAGGAGGTGATTTCCCAACTAAGGACCCTACAAAGTTAGTGCCTCACCCTAAACTCACGATATGAAATTGTCTGTTGAGAGCCAGAAGAGTGTTAACTCCAAATGTAAAGTCTCATTAGTTAATACCAAGCTGATTCTCCAGAGACAAAAATATGAAAAATAAAGCAATAGGAGCTTCTAGAAGGAACGTACAACTTTTACAAAAACTTTCGCATTGTATTTATGTATTTGGTAGCAATTTCAAACCAATATTTTTCTTTTTAAAATATGAATCTACCTGATAGATCAAAGTGTACTCCAGATTAGTAATCATGAAATTGGAAACTCTGTGACATGTACCTTGTGAGCTCCCCTCCCATTTGCCCTGTACTAAAAGAATTCAAAACTTATATCTTCCCTAATAATCATACATTCACCTTAAAAACAATTACTGCAAATGTATTTTTATACAACCTAATACAACCCCTGTATGAAACAAATTTATGTCATCATCAATAACTAAGAAAATGAGAGCAAATTGGAGAGGAGCTAGCAAAATACGTCAGTGTTCCCAATGTGTGTTTTACTGATGACAACTTCAAATATTTATTAACTGTCCTATTTTTAATCAGATTTTGCACAAACTTTCACTCATTTCTTTCTCTCACTTTCTGCTTTTATTAAAACCAACTTAATATCAGGGTGGTCACTACTGATAGGACGCACCACATGGAAGTGGCTGATATACTTTAGGAGAGGATGGAACGTCTTGTCATTAAAGAGCTTGTGTCCTACAAGGGTGAACTTCCTCTCTCTGCCGGCACTTGTCAGTTCATATCGCTGTTACTATAGAAACGATAACGAGGAGGGCAGTTAGAGAGCATATCCTAAAGGGCGCTGAACTCTATAAACACAGTTGGCGCTTTCATCAAAAGCAGTTTTTACCTTTCAGGCCTAAAGTGACTAAAAATGACTTATTGTTTGTAATCTTTGTTGACAGTTATACTGACCCTTTCCGTGCAAATCAAAATAAAGAGAATACATGTAGCTATTCATACTTTAAACATCAATTAAAGCATTCAAATGTCTAAGCAGTATTAGCAAGTCAAAACAAAGAGAATACATGTAGCTATCCGTAGTTTAAACATCAAGTGAAGCATTTAAATGTATAAGCAGTATGAGCTGCGGGTACAGAAAGGGTTTAATGTCAAATTGAAACTTCTATGCAGAAAAATAGCTTTTGCAACGAAAGATATATCATAAAAGTGATAAAAACCTATGCATATCTCTGCAATCTACAGAAACACATTAACATAGAAATAGAAGGGAATAGGGTTCTGTTTGCCCTAAGCTCTTTTAAGAAAGAACACAGGTGTTGGCAATGGGGGACAGGACAATTCCTCTTGGAACATTTGGACAACTTTCGACCATTCTCGGGAGTACTGACTCACTACAAATCTGAGGTTTTTCCGTGCGAAATAATGATTACATTGTATTAGTGCTAATAGGTGACAAATAGGGTGATCATGAAGAGCAATTAGTTGTGGAAACTCTACAAATTTCCCTTCAATGCCTTGCTCTCTGTCATGATATTTTTTGAAACATTCAAACCTTCTAAAGTAATGTTGTCAGAGGTGATATCATCCACGTTTGAGCGGAAATCAGCAAGACGTGCAGACTTCGTAAAATGCCCATAAAAGTGCATGTGTGTGGTAATTACAAGTTAGATATCTACATTAAAAAAGAGCACCTCAGAACTTAACTCATTGGCAACTGAATTCATTCATTCCCATAGGCTTAATACAGTAACCACCCAATTCCCACAGGCAAAGGGATGACAATGAAAATTTAAAATTGTAGTCATTTTGTGTGTTGAAACATATGGGAATTTAAGTAGTTCTGCACTTTGTCACAAAGACATTACTGATTCAACCAATTTGAAGAGTCCATATGTATAGTGATTACAACTTTTAAAAGTTCATAACTTTCTTATTTTGAGTCAGATGTCATTCAAACTTTCATCAGTCTGCTTCCATGATTTTGTTTTGTTTCTTTTAGAAGAGTTGTCTATTAAGGTTGGATTTCCCTTTAAGTTTCCTTAGAGTTCAAATTTTAGTTCATCGAATTTGTATATTTATACTACCAGTAATTTACTTTGAAGCTTTTGAAGTGACAATATTTTGTAGGCTCCTGGAGCTCTCTAGAGATGGATAGATACTTTATAAATATTTTCAAAACTATTTTTATATAAATCTTTGTATTGGTGACAGGTTCCTCTTTATGTCTTTCCGTTTAGGTAATAAGAACTGTAACCCTCAAATGATGCTAGGCCTGTTCCCTAGGAGGTGTCACCTTGCGTTATATGCATGCACCAACACATGATAAATAATATTTCAGAGGACTTTGTAAGCCTACAAAAAAAATTGTGTACATTTTTCCCCGCAAATGACAAGAATACAGATATTTTAAAGAGTTATTGCTTTGGCGTTATATGGAACACAGGTTAGTTAACACGTAAATTGCCCACTTTTTTATGAGCTATATCAAATATGTGACCTTACGATTCGTGAAGATATTTGGACTTACCTTTTCAGTATTTGGTTTGACGCATCTCACAAAGTATGGATTGCAGTTATTCAGAGCAGACATCAAAGAATGGAGTGAATCCTGAAAGATTTATGATCATATATTAATGCACTTTATGCAAACAACACCTGTTATCATCAACTAATAATTTTGGATGATATCTAATTTATAACAAAAAAGTAATAGGAAGAACAAATTATTTGGTATTTCTTCAAAAGCATACCTCTAGTTATGATAACATCTATTATTTAAGATTTACCAATATTTTGGTACGAAAGAGAAGTCTTTAATATATTCCTGATATCCTGATATTTGAAACTGATATATTTTCCATAATCATACACTGATTATGTAAAAGAAATCAGGATTGTTTTAATCAATGAAGCTGAACTAAAATAAAATTAAACTGCCTCCACATCCATGAACCATGTCAAATTGTTTAAGAGATATGCTTACTCTGACACTCTATACATCTCTACATGTTTGTAGGGATATCGAATATTAAATGAAAGCTTTTCAATCAAAGTTTGTAAAATCTTTATTCATTGAAATTCAAGCACTTTCAAACGTTTACTAAAGCTTCACTGTAAGAAAGAATTCAAACACATTTATTCCACAAACATTTTTATCAATGAAAAGAACAAATACAACTAGAGTGGAATACACATAAAGAGCATGAAATAATCATACCTAAAATCATGCCATGGTGAAATCGAACTGAAGTTGATGTCAATTGTCAACTCTTATTTTACTATCAACCATGTTTCCATCTTTCTTTCCTTCATTATTTTTTTTCCATTTATTGTTCTCTTCTACTTTTTCTTCTTCAATCTACTCTTATATACCAATTTCACTACTGAATGTCTTAATATTATATTTACCTATTTTATATCATACTATTTGCATGTATTTTATACGTTGCATTTTTATTTGTAAGTTCAAGATGTATCAACTTTGAGCGGTGACTTTGAATTCTTATCAATAGACCTTGTAAATTCAATTCCATTTAAACGTATTCGACCCCTCCCTCACCTTGAACTGAGCGCTGACGGTAGCCTTCTTCCTGGTGTCCTTACCCCTTCCCCCTCCTGACTGCTGGCTCTCTGCTACATTCTCAAACAGGTCATAGATGAAGTCAGATCTGAATGAAAACAAAGAAATAGTAGTTAAATAAAGGATATTACAGTCAAACCTGCTTTAGTGACCACCTGTCTACAAAGACCCCCTGTCTACAACAAGCATATTTTTTGTTTCTCTTGAAATGTTTTCTCATTGAAACATGTACTAAAGGAACCTATCTACAAAGACCACCTGTCTACAAAGGCCACTTTTTGTGTTTCCCTTGGGCGGTCGCTGTAGACAGGTTATGTTGGGGTCATTCCATGAGGTTGGGGCAAAAATATGACAATGTCCATGTAATGTTGGTATGAGATCTTTTACTACACATGGAAGATGAAATCATCTGTTGAAGAATTGTTTGCAATGAATATATATAGTGTAGCCCTGCCATATTGTTCCTGTTTCAGTTGCTTTTCTGCAAAATCTTTGCTTACCGGTAATACACATTTCTCTTTTTACCAGCATTACATAGACATCATATTCATATAACATTACATAAACTTTGGGTCTATAATATTAATTCTCCAACCATATGGAATGACCCATTGAGCAAGTATCCATCCCACACTATTATATGGCCTATCTGAAATAATAAACATGTATACATTTGCATATTACTGTATCTTTACCTCCTATATATACACTTCATTAAATGTATTACTTTATAAGAGAAGCAGATACAGGGCTTCATCACGATTAAAAAGGATGTTTAGTTTAATATTCTTCCAGCATAAAAAAAGATTATTAGTTTAATATTCTTCCAACATGCTTAAATCTTGGCCATGAACTACACCAGATCCTGATATTATTCTCAAAATAGAACACAATGAAATGCAAATATTTCTCAAAGATTGGGCAAACTAAAATAAGGATCCCTGGTGCAGCTGCACAGATTTGATTTCCTTCATCTTGGCATGGTGTCAAAGCGATGAATGACACATGAAGAAAATGATTGAAGTTCAGAAAATATGGTTGACACACATTATTAAAGATAATTGACCTTACATGCAAGATCCCTCAATATCTCTTCCGGGGAAAATTTCATCCTTAATTTAAAATAAGAGAGATTCAGAATCCATTGTGATAGCTACTGAACTACACTGTAAGAAACGATAAGTTTACACAAATTTTCCTATAATGAGAGAAATATTTCTGGTCAAATAATTCATGCTGATAGCTTCGGGAATCTCTCCAGATCCATATAGAAAGTCTTTATTCATAGTTTATATGTTTATAAATATCATTTTAATGATGATCTTTGCATTGATCATTAATGTACTATTCAACATTTTGACATTGTTGTAATAAGCATTTAAATCGTTCAATATTGTGGGATTTAGATCCCTGAAAGTTATTAAGTGGAAAATTAATGCTCATTATCTATGGCATTATTGAGAATCATACTGCAATCAAATAACTAAACTCATACATTACATAATCATTAACTTGGATTTCACAGGGATACCACTTTCACCATCCATTTAATCTTTTAAATCTACCGGTATTCGGATAAACCAATCTAATATTTTGAGTGATGTACATCTAGAAGAAAACATTCAATTTGCAAATTTCAAAGTACTTTTTATAAAAGCACAAATAAAAAAATACTAGGATTCCTTTCTTATGAGACATAAGTTGTCCTTCAAGATGCATCTAAAAAAGGTGGCTGCAGTGTTATCATTCAAATGGATTTTCCTTTCCACAGTATTACAACAATGGACTCTAACACACTTCTTTCCCCTTCTAAACTGATTATTGAAGAATTGAAAAATTTGGACAAAAATACAACTAGAAAGATATTATCCAAATAATATGTTAACCCCAAAAATAATAAAAACAAATATTAACATCACATCCTTAAAAAGCCCCCATCAGACCGCACACAAAATATTTGTTTCTTTTTTTTGCAGACTGCAAATCATGCTCTTCAGTCTTCATGAATACAGAATGTCAAGCAAATTAGATCTCTTACTGTATCAAGGCACTAAAGCCACTTACAAGCAGGATCACGATACTGTCAGAATGGATTATGGAATACGGCCAGAGATTTTCAGACATGACAGTTCATTTTCAGGACTCGGATTAGGATATTAAATATAGATTAATAAAAAGGTTTTAATCTCCTATGTTTGAGTGTTGAAATGAAAGAATATAAAACAAAACAAAAAAAAACGGAATGGGCTCTGATGGCCTGATCTATATGGCCAATGGTTTAGGTGTTTTCACCATGTTAACTGAATTTACATCAATCATGAATGCTTGCACGGCAGCTAATCAAAATGGTGTATCCAGAATTTGCGGGGGGGGGGCATTCCCCTTCAAAAAAGGGGGAGGGGGAGGTGGGGAGGTGGAATATAACTGTCCTGAGTATCCCTGCCTGATATAAAACACTGCAAATAGAAACCTTTGCTGTTTATTTTCCCTTTTTCCCAGGCCTTCAAAAAGTAAAGCATGACCACATACATGTAGTTATGCCTCTGCATGCATATATATTCAAGAACATTCATTCAATTTCTGAAATAATCAAGAGTAAGAATATACTTCAAAACAAAAAAGGGATAGAAAGATTAAATTAATGGATTCCTTTGATGTGCCATATCACCTGCTAAGGGTGAAAAGGGCATTAACTCATGTACTTTGAGAGAGTTAGCAGCCTTCTGCCTCTCAGCATAATTTCATGATGGCTAAAATACGATACATCACATTTTGACAGAAAAGATATTATCAGTATTTAAAGGGATATAAGGAATCAGTTATGACTGACTATGGATTTATGAGGATCAGTCTTCATTATATATGTTGCGTTATTCATTGTAAGCTTAGCTAAACACAAAACGTTTAATCTTTATGGGTCATTTTCTAGTACCTGGTGAATAACTAAGCTTTCAAAGGGGTCAAAGTCATCGGTCGATAATGGTCACACCCAAGAGATTTCAGTAACAGATATAACAGATTACTTACATCCACATGTATTTACTTTCTAAATAATATTTCAAAAGAGTTACACTACATATATTATATGTACAGCTTGGGCAATAATACAAATACGCTATGCAATTATTGGTCGTACAATATATGCTATAATGCAGAATATTATACTAACATGACTGATTAGCAGTATAACTTTTAAATGAGATTAACGCAAATTTCTCTGCATTCATACAGAGTGAACTATGAAACATTTCTTTTACACACTTATTTAATGAATGAAACTATTTCTGGTTTAATGTTAGCTAGACATCATTGATACTATCTTTTCTTCACCTACCGTTTGATCTGATAGTTTCTATATCTCCAAATGTTCAGCAAACTTGTATTTTCAAAACCATAAATACAGAATGGCAGTAATATCCGTCACTAAAATAGCATCTCACAAATGCCCACACTCGATCATATATTGTGCATGTATAAACTAAGAGAATTCTTCAGAAGTATCAACTGAGTTTTATGTTATTCTAAACGATTCACAATAAGGACCAAAAGTTTCAGCAAATGCCTGATTGGATACATGAGATTAAAAAATGCACATCCACGATTTTGAGTTGTGTAGAAATGACTCTCCTTTCGTTCTCAGCAACTCACAAAAGGAGCAAAAATTTTCCAGCAGGTGTCTGGATAGTGGATACAGAACATAACAAATATACTTCCAAGATTACAAGAGTTCTTCAGCAAAGTAGAAATGACTCTCCTCTATTCCGAACAATTCACAATAATTAGAAAAACCAGTTTGTAACAAATGCCTGGATACACAAGATAATAAATATAATTCCAAGAATAAAGCAGGTCCACCTCGATCTACTTACTAACAGGTGTGAAACAGGTACAGCGGATTTGCGCAGATGGCGCAAACTTTTCCCCAGGTTGACTTCCACAACAAACTCTTGGAAGCAAAGGTACAATCCTGAGGGACCGCAAGCCCTAGCAAACTTCAAAACATTCCTGAACAGTTGTCGTCATCGCAGAGCGCGGACTGCCTCGTCAAACTCTATCGGTGGCCTACAAACTTCCTGCTCTCTGCAACAAGGCTATACCTGCCAATTCTAATTACCCATAATTCCTCTGGTTTGCTTGCGAGAAGGCGAAGGCTTGAAGGAAAATAACCCTATTTGCCATATTAAAAGTGTCTTCCACTTGAATATTGTTTATCCTGCCATGGAAAAGTGCCAAGCCCCACACCCATAACGGGCTGCCTGCATGGAGCCCAAGACTATTTGTCTTTATGCTTTATTTCTTGCAGTTAATGCAGAAATAGTGACAAACAAAGAAACATGATTCCTTTACTTAACATTCAGAATTTCAATGTTGTTGTTTTTATTTGGGTAGGGGGGGGGGGGCGGTACAAATTGTTTTGTTTTTTTAGAGATTGAATAGGGTAAATGATTGATTCAATTAATTTTCAACTGCAAGGCGCTTAGAGACTTCGGTGGTAAAACGCTTTATAAGCACCGTTATTATTATTATTATTATTATTTATTCTACTAAAATCCAAACCCGTTGCTTGGCTTAAGCTTGGTTAAAAATTGTGTTAAGTTTCACTTTGTAAAATGTGTTCCTAGACCCAGGGTCTGGTTTATAGACCAAAATGTTTAATAGCAAAATATTATTTCTCCTTAAACCTGTCTGTCCTCAGAAGACAGGAGATGAACAAAGAGGAGTAGAGTAATACTGACACGTATCTGATATCATCTTAGAACAAGGTTGCCTGGTTTTCATTGACCTTAGCAATTGGACCATCCCGGGTTAATTAAGAGAGAGAAGAGAAATGGGGTTAAATTGGAAGGGATGGAGAGAGAGAGAGAGAGAGGGGGGGGGGGGGAGAGGAGTTAGAAGGAGGGGAAGGATGAGGAGAGGGATGAGAAGGCCATAGACGAAAAAGGGGGCATCTGTTGAAGTGGATAAGGTGGTGGAGTAGAGGAGAGGGGAGACAGGAGGGTAAGAGAAGAGGAAGAGAAGAGAAGAGGAAGAGAAGAGGAAGAGAAGAGAAGAGGAAGAGAAGATGAAGAGAAGAGAAGAGGAAGAGAAGAGGAAGAGAAGAGAAGAGGAAGAGAAGAGGAAGAGAAGAGGAAGAGGAGAGGAAGAGAAGAGGAAGAGAAGAGAAGAGGAAGAGAAGAGGAAGAGAAGAGAAGAGGAAGAGAAGAGGAAGAGAAGAGGAAGAGAAGAGAAGAGGAAGAGAAGAGGAAGAGAAGAGGAAGAGAAGAGGAAGAGAAGAGGAAGAGAAGAGAAGAGGAAGAGAAGAGGAAGAGAAGAGGAAGAGAAGAGGAAGAGAAGAGGAAGAGAAGAGAAGAGGAAGAGAAGAGGAAGAGAAGAGGAAGAGAAGAGAAGAGGAAGAGAAGAGGAAGAGAAGAGGAAGAGAAGAGAAGAGGAAGAGAAGAGGAAGAGAAGAGGAAGAGAAGAGAAGAGGAAGAGAAGAGGAAGAGAAGAGGAAGAGAAGAGAAGAGGAAGAGAAGAGGAAGAGAAGAGGAAGAGAAGAGAAGAGGAAGAGAAGAGGAAGAGAAGAGGAAGAGAAGAGGAAGAGAAGAGGAAGAGGAAGAGGGGAGAAGATGGGAGAGAAGATGGGAGAGAAGATGGAAGAGAAGATGGGAGAGAAGAAGGGAACGGGTAGGGTCAGGTGGAAAAGGAATAGAATGGGGGAAAAAAGGAGGGGAGGAGAGGAGAGGAGGAGGAGAAGAAGAAGAAGAAGAAGAAGAAGAAGAAGAAGAAGAAGAAGAAGAAGAAGAAGAAGAAGAAGAAGAAGAAGAAGAAGAAGAAGAAGAAGAAAAAGAAGAAAAAAAGAAAGAAGAAGAATGTGGAGGAGTGTGAGGAGAACAATCTTTGACAGAAAGAAGTAAGAAAATATCTAAAGAGTAAGAAATAAATCAAAGGAGGCAGAAAATTACAGAAATAAAAAAAAGTTACAGAAGAGTTAGCAAAAGTAAACAGTGGAGAGACTGGGTTTAAGGCAGGTTCCCACATTGATATATCAGTTAAAAATATTCCTCCCATTTCTCCAGTTTTTCTTCTCTTTTTGATCTAGAATCAGTGGCAAAATATTATGTATTGCAATTGACATTTTAATACACGTACATGTAATGCGTTACACCCCTTTTATAACTACATCAAATTTGTCAATTCATCCAAAGCAATCTCTCTTAATACTCAAATGTAGCTACTTTCCTCTTTGAGGGTAAGAAGTCTGATCGCTATTCAAACTTATCAGGGTGTGGTTTACACTTGCTATATCCTTTGAGATGCCTCCCCACTAGCCTGAGCAACCTCGATTTGATGATGATAAGCAGTTCTTTAGGTAAGTACCGAGTTTGGAGTTCCCGATCTCCATAAGTCTGATCCCTGCATGCTCAAGGCATAACACTTGAAGAATATTGTAAAGAGCCTGTGCATTCATATCAATTTGAAGTGTGATTTCACTAGCAAATTAACCATTAGCCTGCTAATTAACTTTGTACATAGTCATTTTTTTCTCCCTTCCTTTTGTATAGGAAACAAACCTGATTTTCCTAGGGACAAAATATATAGGACAAGTTCACATCCCAAGGGTATCAAGGAAATAGCATTTTAAAAGCATCTACCCTACTACGCTGTACATATAATTAGTCAGTATTATGCATCTGCACTGCTCACTAGTATATATGCCTGACCTACACTGATAATAAGCTAGAGCTAGTAGTGATCAGGCCAATTTCCTTGGATTATAATTAGTTGGCTTCTTTGAAAACTTGGGGGCTAATGGAAACAAGTCCTATAAGAGACTTATTCAAATCTGCAGCTGCATGTAGGTCTTGCCAGCATGAGGGAAGTCTGTAGATAACCCGACTGCTTTTGGCATCCAATCTATAGACGCATCCATCCTCATACGCAATACTTCACACACCCAGACGGCAAAATTAAGACAGAATCATAACTGCTATTAAAGCGCAAATAAAAACTTCATCAAGTTTCTTTGGGTCTCGATCATAAAGAGCTGCAATTGATCTGGTTTGATTAAAACCTTTCCAATCGATCGCAAACCTTTAAACTCCTACAGTGTTTATCTCTTTACTACAGAGTCGCAATATACTGTATATCAAGTTAGATTAATTTGAATCAATTGAAACTGTTTATCATACAGGCCCTACATGTACCTACTGTACGTCAGGTGCAGAAAATCAGTGCCCTCTTTCATAAAACCAGTTATCAATAACAATAGAATGCTAAATTTCTATGACAACTTTGCTCTCAGCCAATCAAATGCCATAATTTCAGTGGCTTATAACAGTTTTTGAAACTTGTTATTGATAACAAGTTTTGTGAAGCAGGGCCGAGAAGGGATAAACTCATGCCATTTTGCACCAAAAGTCTTTTTACTCTATTAGAAGTGTAAAACAATTATACTGGGATATCATTTCCTCAGAAGCAGAAGTATGTTAACTTTAATATTTTTACATGCATATTGCCATTTTGTTACTTAGCCAACAATATTACTCAACTTTACACACAGGATATGACGCCATAATCTATACCCAATAACAGTTACTGGCACTGTTTTCAAAGTCAACATTATTCTTTGATAATCAGAGGCAAACCTGTTAAATAATTACTTCCACAAATTATTGTATGAATACCTGAAAATAATCAACACTGTGAGTAGCTGTTTAAAAGAAGAATAACTAGTCTGTCACCAATATGACTCGGCAAATCTCTCCGAGCCATGCTCCACAAGAAATCAAAATCTTACAAAAACATCAAAAAATCATTTGCTAAGACAGAGGAGGACATGATTTCCATACAAAAAGTACAAGTTAATGCCCTTCCAACTTCTGAGCAGACAGAATTTTCTTTTATTAAACATGAAATGTCAAGATGTCTCCTCTCTGTCATCAACCTGTTATGGAGACAAGCACAGATAAAGGGAGATCTAGGGCTCACAGTAAAAACAACCTGATGAATTATGACTGGCACCTCTTCATAAATCTGGAACAGTCGGAAACCATGTTCTGTATTGTCCGGTTACCATAGAAACCGATAATCACTCCCTCGTATGATTCAGGCATTGATAAGAGAATCATGTATGAAATTAAAGTGACATCTATATTTTGTGATTTAAAGATACGTGTATACGTCTTAAAGGAAACAATTTTCAAAGGCTCAATTTTGATCAAGAATCATGCAGTTGGTTGGTTTGTTTTGTTTTACTAGACAAGAAAAGCAGGTGGATGCTTGTATAAACGACGGGAACAACAGCTTTATGTCCTCTCCGAGGGACTTGGGAATGAGGATTAATGCCTTACCAACCAAAGAGCACTACTGTATCAAATTGGTTTTGAACCTAGGACCTCCCTATAACGAGACCACTGCTCTACCACTGAGCCATCAAGCCTCACTTAATTACAACAATCTTAAACAACAATACAATATGGAGGAACTTATAAAAAGATTTATTCAAATATTATATACCCAAATACAAATCAATGTCTTTATTCAAATATTACACATACAAAATACACTAAAGTGGAATTATTATTCAAATTCATATATAATTCATAATTTATAATTCAAATATTACATAAACAATATGAAGGAGTACCTTCTCATGCAAAGAATACAGTATACCTTGGGGGAAATAAAAGGTTTTGAGAGCAAACATGCTTAAGGATAAAAGCAGAGGGCGGGATTAATGTTAGTGTTAGGAATTAAATCTCACAAAATCATTAATAAAATGGTGTGAATTAATATGTTTTAGTCAATAAGTGATGCTGGAATAAAATTTTGCATCTGAGCAGATTTGCTTTGAGTCCTTTAGAATATGTGTGCAGTAATAAAGATTTCTTGTCATAGTACAATGTACTTTCTCTTGTAGACATTGCATTTAATTTACCCAAAAGCAACATGAAATATCAAATATCATACACTATCACTTCCAGGAAATTAATTCTACTTTCAGAAAGCAATCTACATCTAAAAACACAAATGCACCCCGATTGAGATATATGTAGCATTCAAACTCTTCATTCATCTTCTTATCATAATCCCTGGGGGGATTGAAACTCAAATTCAATATCTCTATTTCCTGCACAGACGATGAAATGTTCCCTGCAGAAGGCAGACACAACTCTTATGCTCAGCATTACGTGAGGTCTTCTTGTGTGAGATCCTCTCACATGTACCTATGCAAGTTTAGCTTAGGTCTTGAAGGTCTGGAGTAAAGACTTGGTTCTAGTCCTGTTAATGTATAATTTCAAACTGTCAAAAGAGTGTACAAGCCTGCAGAACTGGCTTGCCACAGTATGGACCCTGACTGAGTTAAGACTTGCAAGGTCCTCACCAAAACAAGGATTATGCAACATTTTAATAATTACTTAATGAGGATTTATCCATTATGGCATTTATTCCTTTATCTCTGGAAAGTCAAGCTTTCAACAATTTTGTTTTGTTTTGACAATGCAATATCCTGAAAATTGTTAATGTTTAATAGTTGATCTAAAATCTTTCTTATCCCCCCCCCCCTTCCCCTCTACGATTTCATTCATAAAATTTGATGACCTGAATCTGTTGGTGTCATTGAATATCCTGGATTATGACCCACTTCCATACATCTCCATTGAGAGCAATTGATCTTGTTTATTAACAAACGTTATTCCTCCCAGGAGCCCTACAGCCATTCAATCATCATGACAAATTTCATCACATCATTCTTGTATCATCCACTGAAAACAAGAGGAGCATTAACTCCATCTAAAAGCATGATTTAATGACGTCTATACGATCTGGCTCTCAACAGACAATGTTCCTTGCACATAACATAAAACCAAATCACCTGGGACCACTGCCCTGTTTCATAAAAATTTGTCGCTGTTTTCACAAAGTGACAGTAGTGAAACAAAATTGCATTCACTTTGCGTTACGATTTTCCTCACTACCGTCACTTCGTGAAAACAAGGACGAATTGTTGTCAAAAACAAGTTACAGTAACTGTTATAAACTTCTGAAATCATGGCATTTGATTGGCTGAGAACAAATTTGTCATCGAAATATAGCATTTGTTATCAATAACAAATTTTATGAAACAGGACCCAGGTTTTTTAGGGTGACAGTTGTCAGTAAATTTATAGAACCTTGGGTGCAATAAAACTAAATGACAGTATCAATAGTACAAAATAATTCCATTTCCATTTTTGCATAAATGTGAAATGAAATCATCAATTGGCATCATAACCTGCATATTCTCTAATACATTTCTTATTAACCAGTTTATCTTTTCTGTTCACAAAATAGCTTAGAGACTTCAGTGGTAAGTGCTTTATAAGCACCGTTTTTCTTCTTATTATTAAAAAGAATACACCTGGGCACTGTTTCATAAATCATGTTATCAATTACATTTTAAGCAGCTTATGTTTGCTACTTACATGTATGCAACAATCCCTAGATTTGATTAGCTACATGTACGATCCAGTTTATGGTTGTTTTTCTTCATCTTTGAGTTCTACAGAGCTGGGCCAATTGCCCCAATACAGGGAGTCAAAAGCTCATTGCAGTATGATTTCAATTCTTAGAAATTAATGGTGCTGCCCTCTATGAGAATTAACAAGAAAGGGAATCTGATATGGATGAGCACAAAAACCCTTCACAAGCACAGTGAGTTTCTGAATTTACAATCATGCTGTATCCATTTGCAAAGATGTTCAAAGGACATATTTCACATAAGTCACAAGCATGGCTTTCAGCTTCTCAAGACAAACACTCTCATGAACAGCATGCCTGCTACAGAAAACTTTCATTTGTCCGGGTAATCATAACATGTAGTTTAAGCTTCTACCAACCTTAAAACTTAGTAGGCATGCCTGCTATCGTCAACACAACTGGTTGTACAAGACGCCATCATGCAAACATTTCTTGCAAATAATTCAAGTATGACCATGGTTGCAATATACTAGCAAATCTTGAAAACAAACATTGCTTTTCAAAAATGTAGCCATGGGATCAAAATGCCTCACCCAAATTGATTATTTAGTGGCATTTAACGGCCATAAGAATTTTTTCTACCTAGTAAAATGAAAACCAAAGACAGTGTATCAAAGATGTCATTGAAATAGCATATCTAAGGTGTATAACTGTAGGTTTCACAGTAGCAAGATACAGAAATATAAAGTGCACTACACCTACCCGTACAGGTGTATCTCATTTTATTTTGCCATGGCCATTCTTAGGTGGTTTACACCATCTTATAAATGAGGTTCAAGAGAACTTACCTGCTTTCTTTCATGAGATGTAGGATATCATCTCTGAAGGTATCCCTGTTCTTCTCTAGGAACCCTGTCGTGGTGTAGAACACCTCACCCGCGTAGTGCCTGATCCCAAAACGTTTGTCCGTCACTCGAGGCTTCACATAGAACACGTTTTTCTAGAAAAAGAGAAGTAAAAATTCAAGATTTTAAGTTTGCTTGTCCATAATATGATACAAAAAATTTATTCCACTGGTTTTACATTAAATGTAAGAAGAGTAAATATATAACAAGAATTATAATGAGAAAACATTCAGAATAAAATTCTGAGTTCCTCAATCATGAATGCATTTAGATATACACTGTAGATAAAATGGGGATTAATTTAAATGGCACAAAATACTTCTGGAAGTATCAAACAAATGTAGAGCCTAAAACAGTGGTGTTTTGGATTATTGTCCTTATCGATAGTAATAACAGCTAGTACGTCCTCATATTTCTTGTTTTACAATTGGCAGTCATACATCTAACTAAATTTGTTTTACAGATATCTTTATATGACCATTATACGTGACAATGACAATGAACGATATTAGTAAAGAGTATTATTTATCAATATAGATTTTCTTACGATAAAGTGTATTTTGTAATAGTATATTATGTAGGAGAACTCTTGATTATTACTTGATAAGCTTTCGATATCATTACATAAACATAGCTCTAACATTACATTATAACAAGAGAAAAATATTAAAATCATCTTGGTTATCTTACATTGTGTGTGTCATGTAGTTTCTCAAGCATGGTCACATCTGTGCCTTTCGGGAAACGACTCTCTTCATCGATCAATGATAGGATGCCAAGTTTCTGGAAAAAGAACGATCAACAAATTAAATATAACAATACAAATAACTGTATGTTTTAGAGCATTTTGCAATGGCTGACAGTGCACTATCACCCTGGTCAAGTTTCCTTCAGTACCTGTATAAATTTTGCAGTTGCACACATTTCAAGAAGTATTTTGATATAAATCTTAGCTCTTAAATGTAAACTTAGAAATATTCTGGAGATGAAACTTTTGCGACTTGTTAATAACAGCCATATTTGCTGCAAGATATTTTCATGAATCACAACATTTGGGCCCTGTTTCATAAAACCTGTTATCAATAAGTCACAAGTCTTACATTTCTAGAACACACTTGCTCACATCCAATCAAATACAAGGATTTTAGGAGCTCATTTCAGTTTTTAATAAACATGTCAACAAGTTCTATGGACCTGGACCTGGACCACTTGCAAAATTCAAAAAATGTCTGTACATGAAACTTTCAGGTGTTACAGCATCCATTTTATGTCTTCTCAATCTGTCCTTCAGTGCTTACCTTCTCCACCAGGTCTAGACACTCTCCGTTGTCCTGGTAAGCAATGTCAACCCACTCCAGACCCTCTGCAGCATATTCATGTTGCTCTAGGGAGAAGATGTGCTTGTTGAAATACTCCTGAAGCTTCTCATTGGCATAGTTGATGTTGAACTGCTCAAACCGATTCACCTACAGAGGGAGAAGAATGGCATGAATTATGTTACCATGCTCACTTCCAATTACATTTGAGGAACCCAATAGAAGCATTATTACCATAAATAGTGGTCTGGAGCATAAGCTTAAATTATACTGATTACTGAGGGCCATACAGCTCTCTACTTCACGGGCTACATTATCGTTCTTCACAACCCTGTACAAGAACGTGTAATAAGTTCAATCTTTTCTTAATTTCCTTACCAAAACACTTTACATTATATTTACTGAATATCTTTCAATCACATTGCTTACCCCTTTTAGATGGCAAGGACATTGATGTAGCATATTATACCTTATTATTAAGTTACTTTTTCATAATTTTCATTGCCTTCTATTTACTTCAAACCTTTCAAATCCAAAGATTATCAAGGACATATATGAAGCAGACGACCCCATCATCAGCCCGTTTACTTTTATTTTTATTTTTTAATCAATTCTTTTTTTCTTTAAAGTGACCTTACAAAATATTTTTGATACCAAAAATATTGAGAACACCAAAAGAACACCACAATAGTAGACCTCTTAATCAGCATATAATTTTTTTACTTTCGGATAACTTTAAAGCCCATCTGCACTAGTTTAGCCAGGAGGGATGAGACCTCCCTGCGTGGTCACTGGCAGGTGGTTATCTCATCGAATCAGCTCTCAACTAACATAAGAAAAAGGGGATCATTGGGGACCAACAGGTACCGCTTAGCATTGTTTGCTATTGTTTGCTATAGAGGGCGCAAGTATCTACAAGTAGTGCAGTCCCGCTTAAAGGTTACTTCAAAGTTCTTAAATCCGAAGATATCAAGGACACCGATGGAGCAGAAGACATCCTTATCAGCCAGTTCTTGTTTCATTTTATTTTTGATAATAATTCTTTGTTATCTACTTACCTCAAAGTTCTCGAATCCGAAGATATCGAGGACGCCAATGGAGCAGTACGTTCCGAAGCCTTTGATGCGGTTGTTGATCTTCTGAATGATCCATTTGAAGCACTGTGCATAGAGCTTCATAGCCAAGGAATCCCTAGAATCAGCAGCCTATAAGGTCAAAGGGTTAAAGGTCACAGGTCAAAGATGAAATTATATGATACTTGTCTTACCCTTCTACACAGGCAGTATCAATTCTCAAGTAATATTTCTGTTGGTAAATAACTTTTCTTCCCTTGTTAATTACATGGACTATTTAATGCACACTGTCTGTTTTGTAAAAATATGATAATTTCTATCTCATCAGAAGAAAGAAAAACAATGTGGAGAAAATTATTAAGAAAATAATAAAATATGATGTACATTTCTTAATTTTGAAATACATAAACAGGTACATGTAAGTATTTCATGATCTGTTCTCCATTATTCAGTATCATAGTTTTGAAGAGATGCATGTACTTTTGTTGTTATTCACGAATATAAGTAAATTTTAATGGCTATTCCTAGAGCCATAAAATAAACAACAGGCTATCATAGAATGAACTGCTTCTCCTCACAGTTCGAGAGGTACACTATTTCAAAGATGATGGTACCCAGCAAATGAACAATTTATATTTATATTTGTCTGTGTATTCTAGCGACTAGACAATAATGATATGGCAATGGAAAGTTACATATATGTACATCTCAAACATGTATGTGTGTAGGATGGCCTGTTAAGTTGTAGATCATGTTTACTGTGCTCTAAAATTTGGGAATTCATCATTAGACTAATCAGTGACTTCCATTTCTCTCCTAAGCAAATTTTCTTGGATCTGATCATGGCTGCATGAACTCATAAAACTTACCCCTGATGGTAACTTTGCCATCAATGTTAACTACCATCATGGCAACATCACTCAACAGCCAATCAAATCAAGGTTTCCATGGAACTAACCATTAATGGTAAATTTATCACCAATGCTTTATGCAACAGGGCCCTCAGATCTGAACTAAAGTTTCAATATGAAACCTGATGACACTACCTGGTCAAGATAAAGAGGTGTTTATTTATTTATTTATTTAATTTATGTCTTTATGCGGAGTAGCTAGCCTGTTCACTCATGGCTTTCCCCCTCAAGGTTCTTATCCTCTGTATGAGCAGAACTATTCTGAACTGGACCTATCTATGCTCAACTAAACTCAACAGACCTGTACTGAATACGTGCCTTCACGGTTATTCCATCGCAAAGCATGCCGGGACATATTGCTAGTATGGAAGTAGATTTTCACCTTCTAATAGATAGCGGATCCCGTTCAAGATTATGATGTTGATTCGACAGGATAAAAATCCTGTTGATGGCAATGGAACAGCTGATCGCGGCGAAGTTGAAAATCTACTTCCGTACTAGAAATATGTCCCGTCATGCTTTTGTGATGAAACAACCGTGAAGGCACGTATTAAACTGAACTGAACTTCCAGACCTGTACTGAATTGAACTGAACATTGAAGGTGATATCTTCAAGACCTTACCTGATTAAGGTCCAGAGGTGTACTGATGACTTCTCCTCTCAGGGTTCTGCATGTCTTCTGCATGAGCAGAACTATTTTGAACTGGACCTATCCTCAACTAAACTTAACAGACCTGTCCTGCCCTGGACTGAACTGAACTGGACCTATCCTCAACTAAACTTAACAGACCTGTCCTGCCCTGGACTGAACTGAACTGGACATATGCTTAACTAAACTATAGATCTGTACTGAACTGAACTAAACTCAGTGGAACTGAACCGAACCTTCCAGAATAGTCCTGACCTGACCTGAACTTTGAAGATGATCTTACCTGATCAAGATCCAGAGGTGTACTGATGACTTCTCCTCTCAGTGTTCTAGTCTTCTGTGTAAGTGCATCCATCAGCTGGTATTCATCAACGTGGAGCAGGGACGCTGCAATCTCCAAGGCTGTGGAATACATCAAGAAACAAATATTAAGTTTTCACATCCAGCCCTAGTACTATTACAGTGAAACCTGTATATATAAAAAACACTCAAGGGAAACATAAAAAATGGTCTTTTAAGGCAGATAGTCTTCATTTACAGGATCCTTTAGTACAGGTTTCAACTAGAAATCGTATTCAAGGGAAATGAAAAATATGGTCTTTATAGACAGTTGGTCTTTCTATACAGGTGGTCACTAAAGCAGGTTTGTCTCATTGACTGAAGTCCAGTGCATTTGAAGCTCATATTCATCAACATGAAGCAGAAAGGAAATAAAAATACCCTAGTTATTTGCACTTTTAATCCCAATTCATATGGAGATACTCTCCAGATAACCTATTGCCTATGGATGGGCCTGTGTATAAATTCTATAGGAATAAAGGAATTCAGAAGAAGTGGTTTACCTCCCTTGTGTGAAAGTGGTTAACATGACAAACTTAAAGACCCTATCTGATTAAAATACAACTTTATATCAATGGAAAGCTGAATGAACATGGAATCCGACGGGGTGTTTAATATCTACCGTTCATATTCTCTACTTGAGCTCCACCGGCTGTGATAAACTTGACGTTGCCAATGTGCAGAATGGCTCCTAGTATATGGAAGACGTCGTGGACATTCTCATCTGTGAATTCCATCACTTTCATGGCATCCTAACATATTATAGAGATGGTGAAAGACAGAGTAAGGAACAATTTTTAGGGTCTTACTACTGAGCTCCGATACTGCAATCTAATTTTAAAGACAAACAAAATTACTCTGAGTCATCTTTGAATTGTGTATCAGCATTAAATGTAAATATGTTATTTAGACTGAATATTAAAACTGTCGTTAGAAAGATACATCAACATGGAAAATGTCATTGAATATATTAGTAAGTATTCTATCTTTCCAGAATTATAAATTGTATTTTTAATCTTGAACATTCAAAGAAACTTATGTTGGATTTTATGACTTCAAAAAGAATGAAAGTCCCAAGAGGACTACCATATTGCTTCACACTTAGGAATTGAATAACCTTTCGATCTGCTCAAAGCAAAATGCTCACTCTCTATAAACCAAGAAATTACCTTAAGAGTTCATGTATTCCTTTTATCATCTACATGTACTGTATCATTAAATGTACCATATTGGGTAATCATACTTGCAGACATTAACATTCTTTTTTTTCAATTTAATGATAGTTTCATTAACATGTATAACATATAACTTCTGTTGAGAGCCAGACGAGGACTAACTCATAAACTTTAATCTCATAAGTCATAAACTTAACCTAATAACTCAAAAACTTAAACATAATAATTAGATCGATTTATATAGCCCAGCTACTATATAGATATACTCTACTGCGCTGTGATAAAAACAAAACTCCTAACGGTGGTACTTTACAAACACACAACAAAGATATTTAGACAGATATTAAAAAGCTCATGTAAAAAAGTGCGTGTTCAACAAAACTTTGAAGACAGCATCAGATGAGGCTTTTCTAATGTCTAGTGGAAGATTATTCCAAAGCTTTGGAGCGGCGCAACTGAAAGCACAATCTCCAAGAGCTATTTATGTTTTTTATATGAGGTAGCTTAGCTTAAAAGCTACCTTGTAAATTTAGAGTGAACACCCTTTTGGCTCCAGCAAATGATACCAGCATCATAATTTCTGCCTTGCTCTCAATACTGTACTGCTAATAATAATTTACCTTGATAAGTTGATAGTTCCCTCTATCATCCAGTGTATCATCCCATGTACAACCGCTCTGGTTTAGGTAGTGATACTTGCTGATGTCTCCTAGACGAAGCTCTCCTGCAAAGATACAAACAAAAACAGTACTCATTAAAATAAAAATAAAAAGCTGTAAATCCCAGTAATAAATATCAGCTCAAATATCTGCGTTTTAATGCAAATGACATAAGGGAGTAGAAAGAGTTGGACACAGAGTAAGACTGACAAAGAAACAACAATGACAGAGAGAGAAGAAGAAAGAAAGAAGGAGATAGAAAAGAAAAGAAAGAGAGAGATAAATAGAGAGGGGGAATAGGGGGAATAAGCAAGGGGAAATATTGAAAGTAGTACCGTATATAACGGTGTATAAACCGCATTTTTTTGCCGCCGAAAAAATTTCAAAGTCGGGGGTGCGGTTTATACACGGTACACCAACAAAAAAAACAAAAAAATTAAAGTTTCAATTTATGCCCCTCCACCTGGCGCTATGCCTGGCAATGTCTCCCAGCTCGGTAATCGGTGTGTTGACTCACCACTCGGAAACTAGAACAACACTCAAATTTGTCTGTCATCTTGGTTTGAAAGTAATCTTTCTGATAGATCTCAATATGTAGTTTATTATAATAATTCCTCCAATTTTTCTTCTATTACATGGTGTACCACAAGGTTCTATCCTAGGTCCCTACTGTTTTTTAATTAACAGTACCGTAATGATCTTACACACACAAAAAAAAAATCTCGGCAAATTTTTTTTTTTTTTTTTTTTTTTTTTTTTTTTTTTTTTTTTTTTTTTTAAGGGCGAAAAAGAGGGGTGCGGTTAATACACGAGGGCGGTTTATACAACGTTATTTACGGTAAAACAAAAATCATCAATAGACAAAGTGAAACTGAGACAGACAGAAACAAAAATATATGAGACAGATGGATAAGCTAGGACTGGAGAGAGAGAGAGAGAGATATAGAGGCAGTAGAAAGAGAGAGAGAGAGAGAGAGAGAGAGGAGGGCAGACAGAGAGAGGAGAAAGACGAAGGAAGGAGACATTCTGAAATAGAACAAAGGAAAGAGAGAGAGAGAGAGAGAGAAAAGGAATACACAAAGAGGCAGATAAAATGAAAAGAGAGACAAAGACGGGAATAAAACCAAAACAAAGGCACATCTTCCAATCCCATTTCATGCTTCTAAAATTCACAGCTACATCAATCTAATTTGCATGGATGATTTCCAGTGACATAATACCAAATCAATTACACGATTCCCAGGGGCCTAATCCTCTTATATGCTGTAACCTTCATCTGTACTATCGGCTAAGCCATGCTTCTCATCCCTACCCCTTCCCCGCCATCCCCATCAGTGAGCGATACTTAAGGTCCTCATTATAACTCCATTGTAATAAGCTACATGTAACGTAAACATCTGTCTCCATTAGCCATTCTTTTAAAGTCCTATATTTATAAACACACTGATGGAGTTCTATATGATCCACAATCTGTAAACGATAGCTCTGTTTCAAGCAAATTCTATCTTAAATACTGGAACTAACATTATACCTGACCCAAACCCTAAACCTAACATGAAATCCTTTTTAAATAAATGAAATTAAGCAAAATTTAAGCCCAAAATATATGTACATTACACCAGGACACGTCCTTTGAGATTTACTCCACATGTAACCCCCCCCCCCCCCCCCACTGCTCAAACTATAAAACCATTGTACCCTAATTCTCATATCTGAATCAATGTCATCATTTTCTTCATGCTTTGTTAACAAAAATGCACATAAATCTATTAAAACACTAACAAAGGATCAAGATACATATCTAAACTTTGGTTCATTGTACTTTTGCAATAACAAATATGTTATTTTCCCATATCCCAGATAATGTCAATTAATGTTCTGTAACACTGTTAAAGTGTGAAATTGGCAATCACCACCTCTCTACGGTTCTCTGCACACATTGATTAGCTAGAATTGGGTTTCTTATGAATGAGAGATAAATGCCATTGAAAAAGTATAATAAATTGTAAAACCACACAGCAATAACGAGACAGGCCTCCCAAATGGTTGTGACATGTTTTTGTTTTTTTGTTTTTTGGTACACATTTGATGGCAGTAAAAAGTTCCCCTTTCCCTGACTATCCCAGGAGGATTAGCTATGCGTGAAATTGTTCTAAAAATAGATAATGTTTTGATAAAAAATACATTACAGGTGCATGGATCAATTGCCATTTTTAGACAAATTATAATATGACTCAACCAGCCTTTAATAAAATTGTGAGATGTATTCTCATCTTTTGAAATATTAAGAATATATATATATATTCTTTTTCAAAACTATAAATCAAAACGTTTGACAATGGATGTGGTTTCTTTATAATGGCTATATTCAGCACTCAGCAATTTTCAGCCTTATTTTTATCACCAAAATCAACTATTACAACTAATAAACAGACAAAATCCCCAAAGGACAAATTTCCTCTTTTTTCTCTCTACTTTTCTCTATTGTTATCTTTATATATATTTAACCATTTAACCACTGTTTCCTCATTCAACAATTACAACTGCTCACAGACCTAATATTACAAAAACAGATATTTCCTCAACCTACGCTCTGTGTTTCCCTTTAAAACACAGTTACAGACAAAAAATAAATGTAATAACCCTTAAAAGTTTGAATTAGATGCGTTAATTTATTCAGCTCTGGGATGAGTCACTGGAAGGGAATCCCGCAAGATGAATGGCCTAAAGTGGCAAGGGGGAATACTGACGCACCACAACTCAACAAGATTGAATCATTTTGACACGTGCCATGCATTTTACGCCACTACGAATAACACACAACGCACTTTGCTGCATTTGGGGAATGTGCCACGTTTGTTTGGTAGAGTGAAATAATTCATTACCCGGTGTTACACTGTTCGTTTAATATGAAGTGACGCTGACTTGGGTATTAGCGATGCATTTTAAATGGAGAGATGGAGGGGGTGTGTAATAAAATGCACCTGTTTTAAGCTTTAAATGTAATGTACAGGTAGGTTTATATATTCTGTAAGTTCTTCTGTTCATTAATTATCCAAAATAAAAATAGAGGCAAACATACTATAAAAAACTATATGTAAACAATCAATGGACACTTGAATGCTTGAGAGTCTTAGAGTTTGGGGTATCTATAAAATTGCCTGGTCCTCATGAGATAAAACTAAATTTTTAAACAAATACAAGAAGATGTTCAATATGTATATAATTCCTCTAAGTGCATTTTGGGAGCAATTCTCACAGAGTAAACTTATCAAAATACAATAAAATTAACAGATTTGATGATTGTATTGCAAGCTAAAAACAAAAGTTTTATCTAGATTTCCCACAGGAAGGGATGGACACACAATCTCCAATAACACGCTCCCTCAAGTTGAAAATTTACATATTTATTACCATAGAATGGACAAATAGAACTACTGGTCCTCAAGCTGTATCTCTTTCAATACATGCTTCATTCTGAGATATGAGGATAGCTCTGGGATTGTTTGATAAATACATGAACTTCTATTATTGAGGTGGGATGATGTTCAACATAATTAATTGCTCTCCTCTTTTTGATATGTAAAGTAAAGAATCATTGCGATAATAAAGTCAAGCTGGTGTTAAAATTTATGTAACTATATTTAAGTATATATTTTTCTCTCTCTTTCATTCTTATTTTCCTTATTTTAATGTAATTCATGACACAATGACCACAAAGTGCCTAACTACAATTGAAACCAAGAATAATCTCCTAATTTGTAATGCTTATTATTTCCCACTCAGCATTGAATGCCTTTAAGTATTTATTATGTCCCCCATAGTTACTAAACCACCCCATATCGAAAATAGCACCTAAATCATACACTAAGTATAACATTACATCAACAATAGATTCTTTGATAATTTTTATGTAGAGCACTGTGAAACAACAGTTAGTTTGTAAGAGCGCTATAGAAATGAATTTATTGTATTCAATTGTATTGTAACATGTATGTAATTTATTTTGTCATGGGATATGCAATCACATCATTAAATGAGAAATTATGGTAACTGAATAGTGTTCATCAATCATTCAATTAATTCAATTAATTACCTACTTGTAATGCTATTGTTAATCACATAATGCACAATGTAATTCTCAGTTTCGCCTTTCAAGAATCTCATAATCGTGTCAATCAACCCTACTTCTAAATCATTACGGGACATCAACTTCCTTTAACAATATGGGGAATGCTCCCCAGGAAGTGGAGAATGTGCATACACTGTGTGCGAGTAAGCCTGAATCCGATGACCTGAAAATTGGGGTAAACATGTATATTTTATGCATCTTATTTTTACCTTTCATTTTCGGGTCAGCCCCTGCAAGTAGGCAGTAGAAGATATGATAATTTCTCTCTTGGGGATTCTGTCCGACCACACGATTCTGAGGTAATAAGAGAAAAGAGAGAGATAGAAATATTAATAATATTATTCATTTATATAGCACTCATTTTCACTACGATGCATCTAAGTGGTTTAAAGAAATACCATTACCCCAGTCATTGAAAAGACAGAGACTGGGATATAAGATAATCATATTGTAATATGGTTAACATTCTTATATTGAATATAAATAACAAGTTTTATAGTATTACAGGTACAAAATAGCATCATTAAAAATGATCATAAATTTCATAATTCTTGATAACTTATGTTACCCATTTACACTTCAAGGAAAGAGTAAAAAAAGTACTGTATAAAGATTCAGACTTTTAATGCAATATGTGTACAATGAAGGATAAGAGCAATATTGAGAAAAGAGTAAAGAAAATCTGCAGGTACTACAGAAAGAGAATATTTCAGGAAGAGATAGACAGAGAGATAGAGGGGTAGGAAAGAGCATGAGAGAAAGAGAGAGAGAGAGAAAAAAAAAGAGGGAGAGGGGAGAAAATAAAAGAAGAGAGAAAGAGAGAGGGGGAGAGACAGACTGTCAGAATAAAAGGGAAACAGTAGGACAGCTGACATTTTAGATATTAATAAATAACTACTCACCTTTTCAAGAAGGTCTGTCAATTATTAGTCAAGGATCGCAAGATTAGAAAATAAAACGGAACAAAACTTTATATTTTATATAGTTTTGAAAGGGAGTGATTGTTTTCAGTGTATCCCCACATAAAAGTATTATAATATACCATTGATCACATGAGCCCTTGAATATTTCATATGGCTGGAAACTGCATGAATGTACAATCAAATGTTTCAATGGCTAAAATATAAGAATAATTTCAACTATTCCTTGATCAACAACTAAAAGAAAGAGATACCTACTGAATAATTGGTCGAAACTAAAACTGGCTTTGGTTTTATTCATGAAAACAGAAATAGATACGCTAATTTTGAAGTTTATAACTTATTATTACAGGCATCTGTAAAAGTTTAACATTTAGAAATTCAAATAAAAAATGATCCAAAACTAGATGGCACAGATAAATAAATGTGTCTTGATGAAAATGACTGATTTGAAAGGATACAGTCTCGGATCTTTCCTCCACATATAGATCCGGATTGGGTGAACTGCAGTTGAATGAACTTTCCAAATCTGCTGGAGTTGTTGTTATACACCGTCTTGGCGTTGCCGAAGGCTTCCATGATGGGGCTGGTTGGAAAGAGAGGAAATGAGATAATCATACACGACAATCAAATGGGCAACAGTTGTCAAATTCGTGAATTTCTCAGAGGATAAGTACGCTGAATGCTGGGCAGATGTAAAGCAAAGAGGCATGATGATTTAAAGAATGATTAAAGTGAGATTTTTCCTGGATCAAAAGGACACCAGTTGTCAAATACGTGAATTTCAAGGAGGATAAGTTCACTGAATGCTGGGCAGATGTAAGCATAGAGGCATGATGATGTGAAGAATGATTAAAGTGAGATTTTCCTGGATCATAAAGACACCAACAATCATTAAATAAAATAAAGAGGAGGGGGGGGGGCATGGACAGAAAGAGAGACAGAGCTGGAGGGGCATATAATAGATGACCCCAGAGGGAGAAAATGGGGGAAAAGGAGGGAATAGATGAAAGAGAACACAGAGAACATGGAGCATAAAGAACAGAGATCTCAGGACTGGAGAAAAGAGAGGAGAGCAAAATGAAAAGAACAAGATATAAGACAATGGGTGACGACTGACTGTCAGAGACACATACATGTAACTGTTTTCCCACTGTACCCATGCATATCAAAAGCTAACTATCATTTTAGCCATATTTTCATGTTACAGGCAGCTAAAACGCAGTCTCATTTCTGTGAATTCACTTATCAGATATACATGTGGGTTTGAAACAATGAGCCTGAAATGAGACTCAAGATATAAGGAGCCCATTATTCTCTTTCAATATAAAGTCTTGAAGAGCCTGAAACAAACTCAGGTGGAAGGGAGGTTGAAATCAAGCAAAAATATTAAAAACTGACATTCCTGAATCATACACTTATCAACTCCCTTTGTTAAAAGTAAACTTACACAAATTTGAGATGATTACAATTCCAGTTATCTCTCTATTTCATTTACTTCATACATAACATGAAATTACATGATTTAAATCTCATTTCCTCATTCCTAATACGTGTACAAGTTATAACCACTGTTGATATACACGCTTTAACCTATATACAGAAGGTTTCAAACTACCAAGCGGTCTAGCTGAAGCCCGTTTTCCCTTTCCGTTGGATTACTATCTTTTCAAGCAGGAAGTGTTGGGAGGAAACATAGTAGCTTCCGATATGTTCGATATGTTCGACATGATGTTGGACACAGAAGAAAAAGAAAAAAAAAAAAAAAAAAAATCAAATTTCTAATGAACAGATCAAAACACACATGTTCATCATCAAAACACATTGCAGTCGAGTATTCTATGATGTTATTAATGTGAATAGATATAAAATTACTCTATACATAAGCACTGAATAGTATTGATATTGACATTGTCATCATTATTAGTCAACAACTACTAAATTGAAATTGCCTAATACCGTACATGCCTAATACTTTGTGTTGTGTCTACCGACTACCGGTATATGTTTGAAAGTTGTAAATATTTATATCAATAGTACACTGCCCTTGAATGTTAACGATTAAACAGAAAGTTGTTTTCTTGGAAAGGTGAAATAATTATTTTCTGAGCTTTCTCTGTCTTTGTAGTCATATACATGTATGTTAAAGGGATTGGGTATCTTTGCCTCAGATTCTAAACAAAATCCTGGATTTAGCTCATGCAGCAATCATAATTTTAAACCTTTGGGTCGGTCAGGAATCCAATGATATTTAGAAGCCAATCGCCTGTCTGAGTTTCAAGATATTTATGATTGAAATTAGAAAATGTCAAAAACTGTTTGCCAAATGGTTTTGAACAGTTTGTTATAACACTACAGTCTATAGGGGGAAATGAGTATGGTAAAACCGGTCACTCAAGGAATTTTACTTTTTTTGAAGCACTTCATGATCATTTGGAAGCGCAATTTTTGTTAGGGCTTCAATATTACACCATATCACAAACACTGATAACACGTACGACCATGCATCTCAGATTTGTTAAAGGTATAGACCAGTGTTGGAAACGCCCCCTCTCAAAAAATGAAATGGAAGCTCTTATTACCAATTATGTGAAAGAATATGTTTTGACTAATACGTGATGGTACAAATTTTGCCGGGAAACCGCCTTCTAATTGATATATTTGGTAAATTATTATATCTATCTGGACTGGATAGATATCATGTAGTCCTATATACATCTTTCTGTATACTGTGCTTGTAACTTTACCAAGACTGGGCCAAATTTCTTATCATTTTGATGATTCCAAAACCTTGCAATGCTAGATGATCAATCTTTCCTGATAGATTCTACAACGTTTCTTTCACAATGCAATCGCATGACCAAAACAGGTCTATACATTTAAACAATGCCTTTAAAGGATATAAGTAGCTATGTCACATGAATAGAGTATAATCTTGAAATGCAAATAGTTTAATTCAATTTTAACAACTAGAATACTTTCTGCTATGATTAACAAACAAAAGGAAAACTGTGTCCAATCAATATGAAACTGGGTTCTATTTTAAATATTGGAAGTGAAATAAAGATTGAAGAAAGAGAATGTCTCATTAGCTTGACAGTAATGATGTATATATAATATATAAATGAAAAGGAAACTCTTCAATCAATATGAAACTAGTCATCTTCCTTGTATTTTATACAATGGAAGTGAAATAAAAGATTAAGAAAGGGAATGTCTAAATAGTCTGACAGTTATCGTATACATCCCCTTAAGCAACAAAGAGATAGAAACAAACAACTTATCAATTTTTCTGATAATATCTTTACATGTATGTCTGAGCATTATTAGTGCACTATCTATTTCACTTGTTTGTAGTACCATAGAGATATCGATTGAACAAACAATTAAAGCGTTTCATACAATGGAAGTGAAATAAAAGATTAAGAAAGGTAAAGGTATACATCCCCTTGAAATACAAAGAGATAGAAACAAAAAACTTATTAATTGTTCTGATAATATCTTTACATGTATGTCTAAGCATTATTAGTGCAATATCTATTTCACTTGTTTGTAGTACCATAGAGATATCAATTGAACAAACAATCAAAGCGTTTCATACAATGGAAGTGAAATAAAAGATTAAGAAAGGTAATGGTATACATCCCCTTGAAATACAAAGAGATAGAAACTAAAAAAGTTATCAATTGTTCTAATAATATCTATTTAGGTACATAAGCATTATTAGTGCAATATTGATTTCACTTTACTCTAGTACCATACATATATCTACTGGATAAAAGTGTCATAAAATAACAATTGAACCAACAAGCGAAGCAAAGGCGGATCCATGATTACTAGTAGGAGAAAGGAGCATAATGCCCCAAACCAGTTTTTCTCATTGTATGAAAAGTAAATCACAAGATTGTTAATTTGGAAGAGTGTCAAAGGGGGTCTTCTCTTCAAATCCCTTTCCTCTATCAATTTTTCTTTGTTTTTATCTTTTTACAATATTTCATCTCTTCTTTTCTTTGTCCTTTTCCCCCCATTTGATTGATGGACATGCCCCCTCCCCTTCCCCTTGTGCCCCTAGCAACTATGCTACTACCCACAAATGCAATAGTATTTTGTTTAAACTTTCACTGAGTGACAGAGATCACTAAAAGACTAACCTGCTCTGTAAAATGGCATCTTCAACTCTGACCCCTGACCTGACCTCTTGCTCTCTTCCTATCATTGCAAACTGGCTGAGTTCAGAGAGATAGTTGAGGATGAACTTTGTGCTCTCTGTCTTACCGGCTCCACTTTCACCACTGCAAATGGAAAAAACAAAAATAACAATCTTTATTTTGTTAATGTTTTTTTTTATTCCTGACAATTTTAATTATGAAAATATGTATTTTTTTCAAATTGAGCTAAAAAGCAAAAAACTGTCAGATATTCTGCAGTCTATTAAGGAATAGTACTGTACATCAAAATAATCTACACAAAAATGTATGAAAATATTACAAACGACACATCTATTAAGTTACCATGACCACCTTAGAGAAGTGAAATGCTTACAATAATGAAATGTATTGAATACCGAAAATGGAAGAAATTATTACTTTTATATGTAACATATTTGATTTCATCTAAAGTGATGATGATCTGCTTTTTCCATTTATCCTGAAAACTTGTTGTTCAAGATCAATTTTGTCACAAAAAAGTCAGTTATAATCACTATCTACATTAAAACGGCACAAAATTGGCAACACCCACCTGATGAGTACACACTGGTTCTCTCCTTTCTTCCACATGGAATAGTAGCAGTCATTAGCGATGGCGAAGATGTGGGGTGGACACTCCCCGATGTGTTTCTTGTTGTAGGCTTGCATGACATCATCCCCGTATATACCAGGGATGGTCTTGTAAGGGTTAATGGCGCAGAGGATGGAGCCAATGTAGGTCTGGAATGGCATATAGAGAACAAGGAAAGATCACAATGTAATATTTTCATACCACATTGATGTTAATGGTGATTACTTCATGACCGAGAGACTGAGGGCTAATAGACTTTAAAAAAAAAGGAAATGAAATTATATAATACTATGGAAATCGGCTACACTAGAATTACACTTGAACATTATTTTCGACTTGCTGATATAATATTAAAGGTAAAGACCAGTAATGGTCATGCGATTGCATTGTGAAAGAAACGTTGTGGAATCGTTCAGAAAAGGTTGATCATCTAGCATCTAGCATCTGCAAGGTTCTGGAATCATCAAAATGATAAGAAATTTGGCCCATTCTTCGTAAAGTTACAAGCACTATACACAGAAAGATGTATATGGGACTACCCTATATCTCTCACACGACCATGAGAGAAACAAATTTACCAAATATATGAATTAGTAGGCGGTTTCCCGGCAAAGTTTTTATCATCATGTATCAGTCAAAACATATTCTTTCACATGATTAGTAATGAGAGCTTCCATTTCATTTTTAGAAATTGGGGCGTTTCCAATACTGGTCTTTACCTTTGAACAACCAACAACAAAACACCCAGAGATTTACAACAACAACAAAAACAAAGAAATGCACAGGCCATATATGTAAAGGCCTAAATCTTTCAATCCTCCTGTATGAGAGCAGAACTTACTTTACCTTGTCTTTTCAGAAAACAAGATTACTTGGTCAAAAGAACAACAAGTAAGACTTTCATGTAATGCTGTAGGTCCTATATATCTGAATGAGAATTTTAATAGAAATGAAAGGCATTATAAATACTTTACTTTGCTTTGAACCCTGGGCCTACTAGCTGGCCCAGAATGAAAACCCTTACCACTGAGCTAGTGTACCTCTAACTGTTTCTTTCTTCTTCTTTTTGTTATACGTGTAGTCCTACTCGATAGTCTGTTTCTTGTTACTTATTCAAACCTACATCAAAAGGTTATCTCTATGGTCAATACCACATTTACAAAGTGTGAACAAGAAGAAATCTTATAGGTTTGAATGCTAATACTCACATAAATCCTGTCTTTTTCATAGCGCTGCTTGATATTGTCCAGTATACTGCCCTCGTGCAGATCCTGCAGCTTAGCCATGTCCTCATACCCCACCCCATCTTGCAAGAAGGCCGTCGCCATGGTCACCGTCTCCAACGAGCCACGCCCAGCCCTCAAGTTACCTAGAGATAACTCTGGCTTCCTTTCTTGTTTTCCCTGTTAGAGGACTCAGCGAGGATCCTCCTAGTAGCTAATTCATCCACCCGCCCAGTTGTCTGTACCGGCAGCAATCGCTCATCAAATATTGACTCTGTGCCGCACAACGGGAACCTCGATGCTGAAGTTGTTTTCTTGCTGCTAGTCCAGTTGAAATTCCAGATGCATTTTCCTTAGATCCTGGAGGTTAAGAAAATAAAAGGAAAACAAGAGGATGATAGCGAGGAAAACAATGTTGGAGGCTGACGGTTTCATGTGACACGAAGAAAAACAAGGTGGTGACAAGTTTGTTTGGTAAAGCTCTAACCTCTGGTGTAGTTTTACATCAGGTGTTGATAATTAAGAATTTATTACAAATATTACCCTATACCAACCATGATCATGATGATGAAACCATACTTCCTTAAAAAAGGAAATTGATATAAAGAAAATGATCATCCATGCAGTTGTGTATAAGCAAACATATTTGATGAGCTACATGAAGAAAAAAAACACGAGAACCCTATATCTCTGGTCTCGTACAATAACTGTACACCAGGGCATTGGTTATTCAAAACAAGTGACTAATATTCTTCTCAAATTAAAATGAAGATGGAAGCGTACCCTGAAAGAGTAATAGGTATTTAATTGGTACATTGAACTGTAAAGGTCTGTATATGATACCCCTTCCAAAGAGGTCTGCTGGCTCGAGAAAATGGAGCTCACTATTTTATTCAAAGGTCAAACCATAAACATCATGATTTTACAAACATTGCAATAAAGATAGTATATTTGTAAAGCGCTTAGAGACATTTGTATTAAAGCGCTATATAAAAATTAAATATTATTATTATTATTATTATTTGAAATTAGAGGTTTAATAAATCTTAATATTATCCTGTTGTTTTCAAAAACTTCAAAGCATTATGCTCTTAGTTACAGCTGTTATTGGAATAACTTTCATCACATGGAAGCAAAAGGGGATCTCCCCAGCGTCATAGGGTTCACCCCAGCCAATTAACAGAGATAATCAGTCATGTTGATAAGATCATTTCTTGTAACGATACCGATACCCCTTGATGTACTAATAACTCCCTTCCTGTGGAGGTGTGGGGAGATGTTATACGAGAGGGAATAGGATGCTTCGAGGGCGCAATAACATAACAGCACCGTTCTAACATCATTAACGGAAGTAGGAATAGATACCCGCTGTGAGAGTGCAGGATGAAAAATATGTTACAGGTAATCTTTAATTCTAATGAAAGAACTGCACTGGCAGGTAAAGTGATAGGACTTCATTAGGGGCTAGTCAAACCTGATCGAGTGATACCGTTAATGATAAACTATAATGATCAATTGCCCCAAATCACTACCCCTCTTGTTTGTGGGTTAAGGGGTATTTAAAATCCATGTTGTATCTCAGACCAGGGTACAATGTATCTTTGCCTCAGATTCTAAAAAGAAATCCTGGATTTAGCTCATGCTGCAATCATATATAAACCTTTAGGTCAGTCAGGAATCCAATGACTTTTACAAGTCGATCACCCGTCTGATTATCAAGATATTTATGATTGGAAATCAAAATGTCAAAAATCATTTTCATAACAGTTTTTATAACACTACAGTCTATTGGGGAAAATGAGTATGGTAAAAAACGGTCACTCAAAGATTTTTACTTTTTTGAGGCACTTCATCATCATTTTGAAGCGCAATTTTTGTAGGGCTTCAATA
Source organism: Strongylocentrotus droebachiensis (assembly GCA_035222895.1). NCBI lineage: Eukaryota > Metazoa > Echinodermata > Echinoidea > Camarodonta > Strongylocentrotidae > Strongylocentrotus > Strongylocentrotus droebachiensis. The sequence continues at coordinate 70,159 of JAVYIG010003864.1, forward strand.
TTACACCATATCACAGACACTGATTATAACACATAGGGCTGTGCATCTCAGATTTAACATTGTTAAACGATGCCCGTAAGGGGTATTTAAAATCTATGTTGTAGGTCAGACCTCAACGATAGATACATGCTTTAACATGGATTGAATGCCCTTGTGGCTCCAAACAAGGCCCTGTTTCATAAATGTCATTATCAATAACAAGTGCCAAATTTCTATGACAAATTAGCTTTCAGCCAATCAGATACCACAATTTCAGTAGCTTTTAAAGGTACTATGTCCCATTTGCAGGCCCCAAAAATGAAAAAGTTAAATTCCAACTGCATTTGAAAGATAATACTAATTTAGAACTTCCCTCAAAAAGGTGGGGCTTGAAAATGTCTTCAAGTGGGAAAATAACAACTATTAGCTGTCAAATCGACTTTAGGTCTATAGAGCCCAAAAGTAATAGTCTTGATTTTCAGACAATTGTACCGAATGGTCATACGTTTTATGCTGCGCAAAGATTCAATCAGTTTAATCTTGGCCATCACAAGAAGTGGGTTATTGATGTAGACAAATGCTTATGTACCCTTTACAACTCTTTTCATGTATGTTATTACCAAAGAAGAAAAAAAGCCAGTCAGTCACTCAATAGTGTCTGACAGTGAAGTCTAGCAAGTAAACAGGTTTCCTTGCATAATTTGAATATGAGGACACTGCTAATGTTTAAATTTCACATATAGGACATACATGACATATTCATAATTCCTGCAAAGTTTTACAGAATTTGAGGTTGGCTGCAAAAGGGACATAGTACCTTTAACAGCTATTGTAGCTTGTTAGTGATATCAAGTTTTATGAAACAGGGCCCAGGTTAAGTTTAGTACGGTTCATATCATTTTGAAGAGCACATAGAGAAATTGTAAAAATAATGTAGAATGCCTTTCTTTTCAGGAGTTTTTGCTCGGGTAAATGGAATGGAGCATGGGACCTTTTGTTTGTTTAAGTGAAACCGCAAGGAAACCTTATTTTCCATTGCCTAGCTTCTTCATTTAACAAACAAAATCTGCAATTGTACTACAGTCCTATAAACAATTTTAACATTCAAGGGAGAGCAAAAGGTTTTGAATTCAATAATGTTGAGAAACAATGTCTCAATTAAGCTCTGAATATAAATGTATGCAAAAAGAACTGATAGCTGTTTTTATTTTTTTGCAAGCTTGCTTATAATATATTTAAAATGCGGTATAATACAAAAATTCTGTTTTATCAATAAAAGCAGTGAATCATCATAATCTCATCCGCACCTTGAAATACGGCATGCTCAATTGCCCATACTTGAAACAGTAGTTTAGAACGTCATTAACAATTCACATGCTCTTATAACCCGATACTAAAACACGTGACATTAGCTCCATAACTTGTTCCAGGCGGCCTGTCTGAAAATGATACATTAGCCTCTTTTCCTGAGACGATGTTTCATTAATGTGCAACTTTATGACCTATGCGGATGGATAAAAGCTCTGCAATCACCCCATTAATTAAGACGCCATCTTCACAGCAAATTGATGACACATCATAACCTCATCTTGCAAGATTGTGCGATAGAAAGGGGCTCTCACCACCCCCCACCCCCTCCCCCCCCCCCCCCCCTCCTTCTGTTTTTCTGCTGCTGGGTATGCATGCATTTCCTAAGAGGTTTTGTTAACCCCTCTCATGCAGAAGGAATCAACCCCCCCCCCCTCCCCCCAGGCAACATGAGCATTGAACAATATATATTGACTCTGAAAGGCTACAAATTTCTTCCTCCAACACAAACACGTATCTTTATTGTTATATCCATGGAATATTTCATTTCCATTTTAACATTTAATTTATTATTGGGTATTGTATAGTACTGCCATATCCACCTCTTGAAGTTATTAATGACAAGTGTTCAAAAACCTAGTGGCACAGAAAAGAATAAGACATTTTCTGAAAGTCATTTGAAATGGTTGATCATTGAGTAATGATGAGGATTTTTTATATCTTAGAATACCAAATAGAAACGTATTCGAAAGAGCTGAAGTCAAACAATTTTAGTTACCGTAGTAATTCTATCCATTGCCCCAAATTTGATTATGCAGTGGCTCCGTTTTCATGAGGAGTGTCATGTTGAGAGTTTAAGGGTTAATTTGCTCAATGTTAAATGACTTCATGCCCTCTTATTATTGACAAAAATATCTGAAAGATGCAATTCAACCATTACATTTCTATGTTGGCAGTAAAAGGTTTGATTTAATGAGAAACGAATGATATATAGATAGGAGTGATGAGGTCATCAGAATGAGTTGATCTTTCGGCGTCGTCAGTCGTCGTCCGTGGTAACATGAGAGATTAACGCAACACCTTCCTAGCAATGGGATCTCATTGAACAGCAGGGGGATTGAGGGTAATGTTACACTCTTCAATTTGAACTTGACATAGATAGCTCCATGAGTGGAGTCTTGATTTTAACTAGTCTCCAATCTCAGACCCATTTCAGATTTTAGAGATTGATGTGGGCCCTGTTTCATAAAAATTGTCATCAATGACAAGTTACAATCACTGTTATAAGCTACTGAAATTGTAGCATTTGATTGGCTAAGCACGAATTTGTCATAGAAATTTAGCATTTCTTATTGATCAAAAGTTGTATGAAACAGGGCCCTAGATTGATTACAAGTTGTGATTGATATCGATTTAGGTTAATCAACTTTCTGATCAATCACAAAACTTTATAATGAAATTATATGGCTAGAAGTCTTTAGCACCAACATTTATGCCTATATGATTCTCACTAGGAAACTGGTAGTATTTGTGTTACATGTATGTCTTCATATCTCACTTGTCACAATTTAAGTATAAGTCACTAGTGTGTCGTGCAGAGAAGAAAATTGCCTTCCTAAATTTTGATTTTTCTCTGGGTTAACACATCTCGGTCAACAAGCAAATAGTAAACATACGGTTTAGTTTGAAGAATGATGACAATAAAACTACCCTCAGTTTCAGGGCGTGAATTAGATTCCGATCGTTATGATTCTATTGATTTTTCTCTTTTGACTCTGTAGCCATATATTATCAGGTCAAATCAATACAATACGACCATGGCAAAGTGGGTTAACTACGGAAACCAGCTGTATGAATGCAAACTCACACATGTTTTATGCTTATAGGATATAAAGCTTGGTATGAATAGCATTACAATGGTCATATTTATACAGCTGACAATATGATCATAAGAGGTGTTTTTTTTACAAAATAATTACCAGGACCAAGAATACTCATATTGAAACAAGCTAGCCATGTTTACCTCTAAAAACGATGCTAAATGGATGCTTCCACAAATACATAAATACATGAATTAATGCCCTTCTAAGTTCTGGTCCTCAGCATAATAAAAATATGGGGTCAAACAAACTTTTTTACAAGGGCTCCACCCCACCCCCTCCCTAGATGACTACCTGTACATTACAGTTTTACAACTTTCACCTTTGGAATAGGCCTGTAAACAGTTCATAATCCAGCCTGTGTTTATATTTCAGCTACAGACATGTAGAATGACCTAGGGTGAATCAAGAAATCTGTATTAAGGAAAGGGGAGAGGGCAAAATTTCAGGAAAATCTCAGTCAACCAAAAATAAAGGGGCACATTGTTTTTGCTTGTGTGTGCAATGTGCATGTGTGGGGTGGATGTGCATGGGTGTGTATTTTATTTGTTATTCTTTTTGTGTATGTGTGTATTTACCTGTAGGATGTACGGCATATGTCAGAGTGGGTATATTAAAAAGGGGGTAAGTGCCCCTGTCCCCCTCCCAAGCCGCTACTGCAGTGACCTTGTTTATACACTGTGAGTCAGTCAGGGTAGATTGTCTGAAGCTTGAATCAAGCTATTAAAGAACACACATGGAAAACTCATCAACCCTGTCTATATTCACCCATCCTGCTGTTGATGCACAAGTAAAGGGCAATTCTACTTTCTAGGGTATAATTTGAGTGGAGCCATAATAAGCAGGCCTAGTTATTCTCTTTCATCAATGCAGATAATTTTCACCAAGAGACTTGACCATTATCTGTCTGTCATGTGATGTGGTTTTTTCAATTTAGTCAGGTAATAATATGATGATGAATTAAACAGAAGACATTTCTATGTCATTACCCTCAGCAGAAATGCTATTTATAAAGTATTTGACAAATAATGGTTAATATTTTACAGGATAGCTAATCAAATCCACTAAGAACATAGAATATAGATAGATATACCCGTAGGTGTTTTCTCTAAATATTACAATTCCCTGGCAATGAGTTGTCCATATTATTCGCAACAACCAGCTGACTCATAGCAAACTCATTACTGATATATACAGGTGGGCCTATAAATTATTCATATATTCATACAGAACCTTTGTGGCTAAGAAGAATGAATATCATTTAAAACCACACTTTCCAATCATCAGAGCTTTGCGTTAGAAAGTAATGGAAGAACTAAAGGCCAATTCTGACAGTCGTAGTTGATCTTCTTAACTCAATCAGACCGTGAAATTGTTACGATTCGATGCTTGGTATGGTGAAATTGACTATTAATATTCCCATTTACATGAACAATGTAATTATCATAAAAATTGTAACAGCGCTTACATGTATAAATAGATTAACAACAATAAAGACATGGTTCCAATGGTTCATGCCCAGATGGGCCATGCCTTGTCCTACAATATGTACAGTAACATGTACAATATGTATTTATTTCCACATCATCCAAAAATGAAGAAACTCTTGAAAACTCTTGAAAAATGGTGCTTTCTGACATCAGTTCTATTACCAGTAGTCGTATCAAGAAATGTTGTAGTCTTGGAAGAAATTAAGAAAAAAACTTTACCCAAAAAAAATCTTTTGCAGACACTGTAAATTATACAACAGAAAATCAATTTGACAATTGTCCTTCTATCGAAGGATAGACGTCAAGAAATCAAAAAAATTGATGTATTTCAAGGTAAACCAACTACCATACTGAATTTGACATACTACAGCCTGATCTTGACATACTACAGACTGAGAAGCGATATTCTCTTTCCCCCAAAAAAAGTATGATGCATGTAAGGGCGCGTTCATGCTTGATTTTGACGGCCAGAATCAGGCATCTGTTACGTGTTTAGTTTAAAACACGCTTGCGTTCATGCTCACTTTTGTAGAATCACCGAAAAACGGCGATCACGAACGCCGATCGTAAACTCACAAAAAGATGCGTTTACAATTGTAAACGCGTTTAAATGGGGTCAACGCACTGACCTCTAGTGGGTCTACGTAGCATGCACAGTGAAGGTCACACAAGGCCACACAAGGAGAATTGCCTGGATGAGCCAGAGAAGTAAGCATGAACAGCTACATCGTGGAACTGCGATCACGATGAGCGTTTACGATGAGCGTTTCAGATCGCTCATTCTACCTTCAAAATCAAGCATGAACGCGCCCTAAGTCAACTACGTGGTAAAGCTTGAATAAGCCTCGATTCAAATTAATGGAAAGCAATTTTGTAGCAAGTCCTTTTTTCTCTCCTCATTTTACTGACAGCCATATAATAGACCTTGTTATGACTCATGCTGCTGTGCTTTCATAGCTGTAACAGTTATTCTTTTTCTTCTTCAGGAATGATGTGATACAGTTGTTGCTATGGAAACATGGGTATACAATGTAAGCTGTGTTTACCTTGACAATGCATGAGGCGTTTAGTTCGTTTCTTTTTGGAGTAAAAACCACTTGTGATTATATGTGATATAGTGTGTTGTGAAAGTGATTCTTGGGTGTTACTATCTTCTTCAAAGAAATAAATGTTATCAAAAGTGATAAGATGGATGAAATTGTAATGGATTTTCATCACAGATGCATTAATTGAACAAAGACCTAATAATCGTTATTGTCTGTTGAGAGCCAGAAGGGTATTAGCTTAAATACTCTTTACACAGAGCTATAATGCAATTCTGGCTCAACAGAAAATTAATGTATTATGTAGAAGTAAAAGTCTTTCTACAGTATATTTGAGAGTTTCTCTTTGGTTTTAATCTTCTAACGTTATCGACTCGCTTTTAGACAACTTATCATCTATAGAGCTAGGCTAATCTTTCCTAAGCAGATCAATTAAGATGACATATTCACAAGTTAGTCTCTCTTTTAGTAACTACCACTGTATGGCCTCCTTTTCAATATTTTTGTAAAACTAAAATGATATTAATGACAAGCTTTAAGCACCCAAGTCCAGTTTAATCCCTGTTTCAGGGATGATGCCATTAATTGAACTTTATCTTGATTGATGGATTGGATTATCAACTCTACTACACTAGTCAGGTTTCATCTATTATTAATTATTGGTGAATTTCGGCCTGATCAGTTTTGGGGGAAAATGGGATATATTTTCATCTTCTACATGTATTTCCTCAATGAAATTTAAGTGTGAAACTTATCTTCCATAAAGAGGATGTAAACTTATAATTTTTCAAGTGTGTATCACTTTCGATCCTCTAACAATCATTTTCCTTCTTTTCTTCTCCCCTATCTAAGATGATCCCGATAAGAAATTCTGAGAAAATGGGCCTTGCGCTTTTTCATGTATAACAAGCAGGTGAAACTGGTATGGCTATAAATTTGTCTCGGACTGTTAATCAATCTGGTTTACAATATGGGGAAAAACAGTGTAGGTTTGACCAAACAAATCTTGGTTTCCGAAACCTTTCTGACTGATTTTCAGCACATACTTTCAACAAATGTTTAGGAAAAAAGTTTAACAATTATTTCCAGAATAAATGATATAAACATATTTGGGAAATCGCAAATATTGTACAAATCAATTGGAAATTTATTAAAATAATGACCTAAATTTAATAGATTCGCTCTTAATTGCATCTTTATTCATTTCTTGCTTTAACATTAGGAACATTATTCAGGTATACACAAACAGCACCCTTGTATTCATTGCTGTACTGAACATATCTGACTTATCTATGACCTTTCAGCAGGCAGAGATACGGATTCTCTCTCCTTGCTTCTTACGAACAACGAATGAACGAATGAAAGCACTGGCTTAGAACTCTTAATATCCAACTGTCAGTACCTGGCAATTACGATTCTTTCATTGCCAGCACCTGGCTATATCTTGATATATCCAATCAGGGAGCTATGTATTAGTGCTGTAATATCACGGATATCTCCAATTCCGTTTAACCGCCAGTCAAAACCGGACGGTTTTCGGTTAAACGAATAAAAAACTAAATTAAAAACTAGACATATAATACTTGTTTGGAACAAGTATAGGTGGGCTGGTCAACTAAAATTTGAAAACAAAATAGAGCAAAAATAAGCGAGAAACTGCTTATAAATTTTTAATAAACTATATCATGTATATTCATTACGTGAACGAAATTCACCTTCTATAGTCATAACACGCAAATTGTGAAATTTCTGACATGAGGCCTTTAATCGAAATTTTCACTCTGATGACGTCATCAAAATAAAAATGGTTATTACTGCGCTTGTAGAGAATTGTCTTAGCTACAACATATCGAAATTTTGAAGAAAATTGAGCAATATTTACAGAGATACAATCAATTTTACATAAATATGCTGACGTCATAATATGCAAATTCGTATTTTGAGTTCCAAGGCCATTGTGATGATGTCACGATACACTAAATGGCCAAATGAGACATGGAATCATATTTCCGACTCATACTCTATCTTAATATGAAAAAAAATTTAGGATCCCGGTGCATTCCAAAGAGCTATAACGGATTTTGTATAGGCATGTTTTTTCCCTATATATGCTATGTATTAAAAGACCTCGCGCGCACTGACATTTATCTTGAATTTACGCTCATCTTGTTAATAATGGTCATAAAGAGATAAACATGGAATCAAATTCCTTGAAAAAATATGAGAAATATCATGAAAGAAAAAAAAATGGCGATTCTATGTTTTTTAATGGTGTTACGCGCGAAAACGCGCGCGCATGCTCGTACGCGCGATTTTTTATAAACTGCTTAAAATGACCTGAAACGTATGCAAAATAAATTTAAGACGATTTTGAGCATTTTAAATTTTTGCGCGCGCATTAACGCGCGGATGTACGCGCATGCGCGCGTTTTTTGACCTGACATTGACTGGATTGATATTGACCTTAATCATGATAAATATGAATGAGAAATTACTTTTGGTTATGAAGATATAATCATAAGTTAATTTTCACAAAATGGCGCCTAGATGACGTCATCAGTCAAGGTCAAGGTTGAAAACGTTATTTTGATTTATTTTTATGCCTATACATATGTGTATCAAATATCAAAGCATTTGATTGAACCATTTCAAAGTTATCTTGCTAACAAAAAAGTGGGTCGAAATAAGAAAAATAAATAAATAATAATAAATAAATAAAGGCAATTTTAACAAAATTATAAGGTGGTCTGTATTAGATACAGCCCACCTGAAAAAAAAAAAAAAAAAAACGATTTTTTTTTTTTTTTTTTTTTTTTTTTTTTTTTTTTTTTTTTTTTTTTTAACCGACCGACTCTGTCGGCAGCAAGCCAGGACTTTCATTTAACTGCGAGGTGCATTTGAAGGCGCTGATTTGTGCTTGTGAACTTGTCACAAATAATAGTAACAATGTCGTTTTTAGAAGAATGTGTAAGATCATTAATGTAAATAAAAAAACAGTAGAGGACCTAGGATAGAACCTTGTGGTACGCCATGTGTAAAAGTTGGATGAATTTTTATTATAAAGTACATATTGAAGATGACAGACAAATTGGAGTGTTGTTTTAGTTTCGGAGTGGTGAGTCAAAAAACAGATTACTGAGCTGGGAGACATTGCCAGGTGGAGGGGCATAAATCGAAACTTTAAAAAAAAAAAAAAAAAAAAAAAAAAAACGATTTTTTTTTTTTTTTTTTTTTTTTTTTTTTTTTTTTTTTTTTCGTTTAACCGAAACCGTCCAATTGAAAACGGAATCCGCCATCGGCGGTCGGATACCGGACGGTTAAACGTTTGGTTACAGCACTACTATGTATATCAGTTTCCTTTATTTTTTAAAGCATTCACTCTGGAAGTCTGGAGGTCAATGATTATGGGCATAGCGTTTGTTTACTAGTTCTAATTTTGTTTATTAGTTCTGATGTAATATGTAACCTCTTAACCCCCCCCCCCTCCCCCCCCCCCAAAAAAGACACTTGCACAAAGAGGCATGTGTTTTATTCTGGCCTTCTTTTGAGAAAACTGTAGTAAATATATTAATAATTATTATTTTCTAAATCTTTATGACTGCTCACTATCAATCACATGTATGTTCCAGTTAACAAATAATCAAATTGATAGATTTGTTACTTGTTGAAAATTAAAAGAGTACCCCTGTATACAATGTATATATCTGTTGTTATTTTATATCTCTAACTAAAGAATAAACAAAATATATGTAGTTTTCAAATCAATTCAGTGGTAAAATACATGTAAAAATCTAGGAAAAGAAGGCAACAACCAATACTGTTTACACATTTTGCCATGTGCATTTGAAGATAATCACATTTTTATAATCATTGTCATTCTTGTGATTTTTTTAAATATTTTTTAAATGTCCCATAAGATTGTGATTAAATGCTAAAATGGGAACTCTAACCTCAATTACAGAAGTGATCATGCTCTGTGATGTGTGGATATACAAATTATAATAAATGAGGAAATATGGGTCAACATGTCTCTATCAGTGGCCTCAGTAGTATAACCTAATTAGCTTCCACTAATGAGTATCACTAATTAGATAATACATGGATGGGAGACTGTGCATATAGAGTCCGCTATGTCACATAGTATTAGGTTGATTTTCAATGTTTTGGTACATTTTTACGTGTTCTATGTGCATTGTAATTGTAAAATGATTGTACCTTGTAACAAAGATAATGGAAACAGAATTTCTATGCATTTAATACCATGGACGAGATGAAATGAATTTACAATTTCAAAATACTTAAAGATAAACTTGAGTTCTGGTAAAAAAAGAAAATGAATTCTCACAGAATCTAACGAAACTTACACTGAATGTTCAAGATTACAAATAAATGTCATATGCCAAACAATTTTGGAAGAAAATGTATACTGGCTGAGTAATGAGCATAGAAAGATAAGGAAATTAAGGTAGTACTAGCCCCGACACCATTTGTGTTGTCCCATATACACCTTTCTGTGTACAGTGAATGTTTTTTATGATGATTTTGATGCTCCAGAACTTTGCATTACACATCAATACTTACCTGCTATATGATCAACCTTTTCTGATCCATTCCGCACCTTTTCTTTCACAATGCAATCACATTACCAGAACTTAACTTTATCTTTAATTTGGAAGTGATTTTTCTGATTACCTCAAAGGGTCTTGAGTAAAGCACATGGACAACAAGGTTTTTTTCATTTACAGTACCGGTATTAAAAAAAAAAAAACAACAAACAAGAGCTCCTACATTCGTCCACCTTCTAAGGCATTATATTGTTCCAAACCAAATTTGGTAGAGTTGTCTAAAGTTACAAATATAAAAAACAGACACATTTGAACTGGCAATGTAGCCTTGTTTAATCATCATACACACAAGAAACAGGGAAAATATATTGTGTCTATGTCATCAGTACACAATATTGGCTCATACAGTGTTCAATGTCAAATTTATATACTAATACCAGGAACCTTTTTCATAAAAACTTGTTATCAATAACAAGTGCCTTTTTTCAACTACAAATTTGCTCTCAGCCAATCAAATGCAACGATTTCAGTAGCTAATAACAGTTAGGCAACTTGTTATTGATAACAACATTTATGGAACATGGCCCTGAAGAACTAGCAAACATATCATGTGTGAGAAATTGTCTGGTTTTACGGAACATTACCAAATTTTCTGGGAAATTTCATTAAAAATATTACTTTACCATGACAATACCATAAATGCCACTTTCAGGCCCCTACGACATTGAATTGAAACCACAAACACATTTTAATCAGTATGCCCATCAGGGTTCTAGTATTCTCAGAGCATGTAATCAAGGACCCGTGATTGAAAGTGGGGAGAGAGTCATAAAGCTCACATAAAAACACTACGTGGCCAATTTGAGCTCTGAACGCAGAGAATAGAGCGATAAGTACCATTAGTATGGCTCTTTCTCACTGCCTGTTTGATTGTGTGTGACAGGAGAGGGGGGGGGGGGGGGGGGGGTGGTACCGAGTATTATTGATGAGCATATATATTCCACTATTGTACTTCATAAATTGAGTCATAGAAACTGAAATTAAATGATTGACAAGGTATGTTCATGTTCAATACAAAAGAATAATGTCCTGGTACTTTTTGCAAACAATGCCAGTTCCATACTGTACATCTAGAATAATAGGCATACATGTAAATATACACTGGCAAGTTGTCAATAGCAACTTTATATAGTTCAGGAAGAAGGAAGTGAGCATAGTGTTAGTATACGAATATACACTGTCTTGAGAGGTTCTGGTTAAAACTATGGGCAAGATGTGAAGTCACAGAGGCCCATAGTTTTAACCATTACCTAAAAAAGAAGGCAGGGATAATTTGTTCTAAAACCTGCATCTAAAATTAACAAATTTAAGAATTTAAGAATAAAAAAAAATGAATTAAAAATTTAAAATAAAAAAATTAATTACCCATTATTTGTTTTCATCTCCCAAATAGTACTCCCAAATATTACTCCCAAGTAGTACTCCCAAATAGTACTCCCAAATAGTACTCCCAAATAGTACTCTTTCATAGCAACCTTAAAATGGTTAAAATATTTCTGGTCATGTGAAGAGCTTCCAACCAATCAAAAAACCAATGAATAATTCAAGCAGGATACAATAACAGTTATATTTGTGAACTAGTTCTTTGGGGAGCACAAAAATGTACAAAATTATGTACACAACACACATATCATTTATCAGGGGGGGGGGGTGTTTAGAAGGGTGTTAAATATGTGTCAATGCTTGTGACTTCATGCTCTTTTGGCTACAGACAATATCATATATCGATGGCTAAAAGGGAGTTAACTCTGTGTTAAGTCCTGTAACTTAACGCCCTCTTGGCTGCAAAATCTCACATACTAAGGGTCAGAAGGGAGTTTAGGTACAATTGACTTAAAGGTAAAGACCAGTATTGGTAACGCCCCAATTTCAAAAAATGAAATGGAAGCTCTCATTACCAATCATGTGAAAGAATATGTTTTGACTAATACATGATGATAAAAAATTTGCCGGGAAACCGCCTACTAATTCATATATTTGGTAAATTTATCTCTCTGTGTATAGTGCTTGTAACTTTACGAAGAATGGGCCAAATTTCTTATCATTTTGATGATTCCAGAACCTTGCAGATGCTAGATGCTAGATGATCAACCTTTTCTGATCGATTCCACAACGTTTCTTTCACAATGCAATCGCATGACCATTACTGGTCTTTACCTTTAAAGATAAAGTTGAGTTGTGGTCATGCGATTGCATTGTCAAAGAATCGATCATAAAAGGTTGATCATCTAGCATATATAAGTATTGGTGTGTACTGCAAGGTTCTGAAATCCTCAAAATGATAAGAAATTTGGTCCAGGCTTAGTAAAGTTACAAGTACTGTACACAGAAAGATGGATATGGGACTACACGAGCATGTGGCATAAAAATCCGTCCTGATTTTTATGATGTTACATGCCACAGTTAGAAAATCAAGGCATTTGAAGAGCCATGCTTTTCAGGGTACATTTTTATCTGATGTTCTTCCACACTTGCATAATACAATGATAACGCTCACAAATTATTTTCCATCTCTTCCCACAACTCAACCCTCTCTTTAACCCTTTTGGCACTGCGCCCACAGCCAGTAAACATGTACACACATATGCATACCACTGAGTGACCTACAATGGGCAGTGGGAACAGACCTCATGGCCATACTGATTATCTGCTGCTAATGACTAATTCTAATCACAAGACTTTAAGATGGCCTGAGCAAGAGAAGGTGCTAGCTTGAGGGGTACCTCATCAACTCTAGAGGGGGATATCTTTTTGTAGGTCAGACTCTCCATACCACTTCTTTCTCTCCTTTTCAATCAAAATTTTCTTACGACAAATATGCTTCTATTAAGTCTTCTATAGATGTCTTATTAACTTCTAGAGCAAATAATAATAATTTGTTATGGTGTTACAATCTAAGTAAGATGTAGACACAGCAACATGCTATTTTCCACCAAAATTGTTCAATACTTGATAATAATAATAGCTAGTTCTTATATAGCGCTTTTCAGGACCGAAGGCCCTCTCAAAGCGCTTTACAGAGATATATATCTTATTACCCCGGTCATCAGATTCAGGCTTTACCACACTCAATGTATGCACATTCTCCACTCCCTGGGGAGCATTCCAGCCAGGCATCATTTTTTAGAAGGGCACACTTGCTAATCTAAGCACATTAGCTTTCGCATCTGGGTGGAGAGTGGTAAATGTAGATCAATGTCTTGCCAAAGGACATTAGTGCCGCGGTGGGACTTGAACCGCGGACCTTGTGATCCACAGTCCGGTGACATATCCATTCGTTCACGACACCTCTACATAGCACCAGATATCTTACTATGATCTGAAAACAGTATGTGTACACAGCATATACATACAGTCATGTATGGTTAACATAAAAGAAAGGAGAAAAGTCTCTATCAAACCAAATCAAGAGTCATGCTCTAACCAAATTCATATGTTGAATAGCTTAATCCTTGTATCGATTGATTGTCAATCGACAAGAAGGTCATTTTCAAATAATATTCAAATCATAAATTGTTTAAACAATATATTTATAAACAGAAAGGGCATCCAAAATATTCTCTCCCACTCAATTTCCTCCAGAAGCGTATTCTTCATTAACACTACTTCCACATCTAACCCTGATAGTCCCCAAGGCAAAGAATGATGGAACACATCAATATCCTAGGCAGGAAAAGAGTGAGAGAGTATGGTGTCCTCCACTTAATAATCGGGGAGGAAATTCAGCCTGGCAAATCATTCCTAAAGACCCCCAGGGCCATTGAGAAAGGGGATGCAAAGTGACTTGAGTGACAAACGTGTTTGTGAATCAGGTTTGTTGCCCTGGTTTTATATATCTCTCTTCATCCGTTGTTCTTCATAATCTGTGCAAATAGGAAGCGACATTCATGACCAGTTTGTTTCCATTCGTGATGGATTAGGAGAGTTGGCTAAACACAGTTCACTCATCTGTGTATCACGTGATTAAAGGGTGTCATGAAGAAAGATTACAGAAATACTGTGGCACTTAATTGTCACAATAGTAGAATCTCTTGTCAAAAGGATATTTAAAAAAAGCATCCTTAACAGAAACAAAATCTTCTTGTGATCAAGTCTTATATAAACCTCAGTCACACCACTTAACTGACAAACCAACACCATTATAAACAGACCAACTCTTGGTCATTCAATGTACATGTAATGGTCAACTTGGTCTGCCGTTGGTCTTGTTGTTAAGTGTGACTGGGGTATTAAAGATGATGTATGAAGTTCAGAGCTATAATATAAATATACGCTTTCAAAAAGATATACAGACAAAAAAAGAAATATCAAGAAATCTAGCAGGAATTCTTGCATACTGCATAAACATTTAACATCCATACTTTTTTATCCTGCCGTTTACTTACAATGAACAATTTAAACAACACCTCCTTAAGATGACGGGCATTCATGAAGAATCTCTGGAATCAACAAAACTGGATTACCTGTGACAAAACGGCCTTTGCCTCGCAAAGACATACTCGAAGCATGCATTAAGATGCATGAACATTGATCAATGCAAACACCACCTTCTTATAAAACATACATGTAGTGAGCATTCACAGAGAATCTCTGGAGTTAACTAATACAGCATACATGTAAGACCATATTTTCAGACCTTGTTTTGACAACACAATTTTGCATCAATGTTGATCAATATTAACACCACCTCTTTGAAGATGTGGAGCATACACTAAGATATTGTAGAATCAGATACAAGTACACATCTATGGCGCCTTTTTAAACCTAATTCTTACAAAACAATTTTGCCTTCAGAATGAACATACCATAAATGTGCGAGATGAATCAATGTTGATGACTGTGAATATCACCTCCTAGAGGATGCCTGGCAATCTCCAAGAATCTCAGAAATCACCATAACATACTTTGAATATGATCAAGTAAGTTTAGGAAAGCTTGTCCGAACAACATTATATTTGCCATGAAAATACACATACCCTCAATGTGCAAGATGCTTTAAAGCTGATACATGGGAACAACACCGGACCTCCTCCAGGATGACGGGCATCCTCCTGGAACCTCTCGCATCAACTTCCTACACAACCAACGAGATGAAACTCCACCACTTGATTACCAACGGATGATGACAGATGCGGTCCGCATTCCTTGAGTCACCAATCCCCTCCATCTACCGGGCGAGGGCTGAAATGAAATCCGCTACGATCGACTGATAGAAGACACGCTCAGGCAGGAAAATCCCATCGTCATGGTAACTAAGCTGGTGAGGAGTTCATATCGCTCCTTCATTAGATCAGAGTATCATTTTTCCTTTTATCACCTTCTCTCCATCACAAGATTCTGTTACCAGAACCAACTAGCCTCTCTTCCTGTTTCATTTCCTGCTATATTCAGAAGGAAGTTACGAGAGAGTACCAAGGGATAGTGGGCTCTGTGGGCTCAACCAAAACACTTCTACTGCTTTTCTAGACTACCTTCTATTCCCTCTCTGTCTTTTACTTCCTTCAATGCTAAAGCTGTTTTCTTTCAGTTCTACCCTGTCAGCTTTCTTCATTATAACAATCTTCTTTTTCTACATGTTTGTTTCATCATTGTTTTTTTTTCTTCTTCAAGGTTAACGTTTACATGGTCTTCATCATCTCTCTTCTCCAAATTCTGTTTCCCCCAAAATAGTTTAAGGGCTCTCATCTAAAGTATATCTCTCACTTTCTCTCTCTCTCTCTCTCTCTCTCTCTCTCTCTCTCTCTCTCTCTATCTTTCTCTCTTACCCATTCATTCTTATCCATACTCTCTCCCTCTCTCTCTCTCTTTCTCTCTTACTCTTTCTTTCTTATTCTTAATTTATATCTTTCTTTTTCTCTCCTTGTATTCTCTCTCTTTCTCTCTCTCTCTCTCGTTTCTAAGTATGTCTTCCCCATCAATATTTGTGTTGCTCCCTCTCCCCTTTTCTGCAAGTCAGTCCAATATTTCACAAGCTTTTTCCATGTTGTGTTCGTAATTTATGGATCATTGCTTCAATGCACTGATGCATGCCTAGATTCACTCTTCACTGCTACCATGTTAGACTCTGTTCAAGACACATTATCATATTTTGTAACCTTTCACCTTGTTTTACTAAGATTATCGATCATTTAACTGATTCAATCCTTTTATTATGTATAAGGAATCAAGGATTGACTATTTAGGCTATAAACGGAAATGCCAGAGCTGTGGAGAATGCTTTTCAATAAATTCTAAGTGATAGAAATGGGAATCATTTAAACTGTAATTAATCTTTGTCTGAAAGCAAGACTTGAAACACTTCAGCATGTCTCCTGCATGGGTGGAAAAGGGAATAGGTTTCAACGTGAGCTTAATCACCCATTAGCAGCGTAATGCCTTTCATTTCATGACAAATCACTTTTCTTAATACAGAAACTAGGAAGATAGATGCATGTAAATGATAGGGGCATAATAAAGGTATTTCATTAGGGCAGAATCCCCTCCCCCCCCCCCCCCTGCAAAAAAAAAAAAAAAAATATATATATATATATATATATATATATATATATATATCATTAGAAGGCATAAAATCATCGCCAGTAACCACGGGAGACATAAAAAGTGATCAAGATCATAAAATTACAATTATTTCAGAGAAACTTCATTAGGGCCCTTGTGGAAATAACATAAAGTTAACTTTCTTGTATGCTTGAATGAATTGTCTAGTCCACCCTCAAGACACTTACCCTTTATTTTAGGGCGCGTTCATGCTTGATTTTGAAGGTAGAATGAGCGATCTGAAACGCTAATCGTAAACGCTCATCGTGATCGCAGTTCCACGGTGTACTGTTCAAGCTAACTTCTCTGGCTCCTCAAGGCAATTCTCCCTGTGTGGCCCTAATTGGTCTTCCAGCTGGATTCGCAAACCTTCACTGTGCATGCTACGTAGACCCACTAGAGGTCAGTGCGTTGACCCCATTTAAACGCGTTTACAAATTGTAAACGCATCTTTTTGTGAGTTTACGATCGGCGATCGTGATCGCCGTTTTTCGGTGATTCTACAAAAGTGAGCTAAGACGCAACCGTGTTTTAAACTAAACGCGTAACAGATGCCCGATTCTGGCCAGAAAAAGTGAAGCATGAACACGCCCTTAGATGGCAATTTACCATTTCCTTCAACAAAAATATTTACAAAGGGACACCCCCATGCACTTAAACATATAGATCTAACATTATAGTGTTACTATAGAACAAAATGATTACGTTTTTACACTATTTCAATAAATGCACCTAGGAGGTACAAAACTTGTGAGGAGGGCATGAGCCCCCCAATGACACGCCCCTCCCCTTTTGGCTGTGCCCCTGCTCATACAGACCACATGAACCAATGTAAGGACATTACAACATTACGACCAAAAATGTGTTTAAATGTTCATCACACACTCTGAAGAAAACAATAATGATTCTGCTGTCATCGCTGTGAAAAACAAGAAAGTCTTTAATGAAAATTAGATTACATCAATTTCCCGTCTCTGTGGAGATATTGATTCCCCATAATGAGAACTTGTCCAGCAGAATGAGCCAAACATGTAAACAACGTCTAGAGTGTTGAGAGACAAGTACATGCCCTCAGCAACAATACATTGTTTTCCAGATGGGGGACTAGAGCCCTGCAGCTTATTCTTAAAATATGGTTTAAAAGATTACATTAAAAAGTATTGATATTCGCATACATTGAAGTAATATGAATTGCTTCTTGCCCATTTGGTCTGGATTATGAGTGGGGATAATAATTTGGCGCTTTCTTTGCATGCAGAATGCATCTGACCACAATGTTGTACCACAATCATAACAACAGGCGGTTAGCAAAATCTTCATAAAATAATACCACTTACATGTACTTGAGATGAAACGATGTTCTTGTTTAATGGTACAAGAAAATGACAGTTTTACAGCAACTATAACGTAAACAGTTGATGAGTTATGCATATAAATATGTTGATCAAAACATACTGCACATACAAAAGTGAAAGGGGATGTTAAATCACTTCACGACTCTCAGTTTCATATCCTTTTTATTAAAATATAGCAAGGAGTATTTTTGTTAATGTTCTTTGATCTGTTTCTAATAATTGCTCAGCTTTGATTTTTTTTTCATTCATTTATTCATTTCTTATCAATATTATCATTACCATTATTATAAATGTTTTGTATATATAAATTTATTGTATCATCATCATTATTTGCTGTTGTTGTTGGTTGTTGTTGTTGTTGTTGTTGTTGTTGTTTTTTTTTTTTTGGGGGGGGGGGGGCTTTTAAGAGATTATTTGCAACCTGCTAGGATAGACTTCCCTTTAAAGATGAAAGACGTCTTTGAACAGTATTGACTGATGAAGATGGACATGACGTAGTCACGCATGTGTGGGACTGGGAAAGATATCAATTGCAGATGAATTAATTGAACAGACAGACAAGTGATGTGTACATGCAGTAATGCCATCTCTATTCATCTCGCTGTCGACCTTGAGTCACGAGACAGCCTCCCATTCATAAACTTAGAAGACATCACTAGCATACATGTATAGGCACTACATTGAGTAATGTTCTACTTTCAATTTCAATACTACTTCAGTTCAACATAATCAAGATTATATATTGGGAATTTTGGTCTTATATTCCCTTCTTGACAGTAGTGAATCAGTAGTTAAATAATTCTCATATTTTTCATGTATTAACTTGGGTCCCCCCTATAAAAAGTTTAAAAAGTAAAGCAGATTAGGTTGGGAGGGGGCAAAGGATCCTAAAGCCCCATGCCCCCCTCCCCCATTACTTGGATACCTTGATATTAATGATTTAATATTAGGGCAACTGCTCCTACGTGTAGTTCCCACCCCCTTGATATGTCACTGTATTGGATAACATAATTAACTTTAGTCATTATCATCGACAGACACTTCGGAAGTTCGGCCTACATGTTGGGAAAAACATAAACTTGGGATAGATTAATGCAATCTGTATATATTCCTACTCATTACTCAGTAAATTGGAATTGGAAAAAATAGCAATAAACCTTTGTGGACGTAGCCTGGGTAAGACGATACAATGAACTCGGAAGAACACCACAGATATCAGCAGTGAGGTGGGGAATCATTATATCAGTGTTTGCAGAATGAGAATGAACATACAGAATGTGCGCTTTCAATTCTTCAACAATGAATGGATTATTTGAGAAGTATATGAGACATTCTTTAAACATGAGATCATTTCCTACCCCATTATCCATGAAAAGACAGGGCTAGGCCTGTGACAATTACAACAGCAAATGGCCAATGTACGAGGAGAAAGATTCATTTTGACAATTGCGAGCATTACAACTTGTCTACTCAGAAAGAGGAGGGTGTGAACTCTATGTGTGAACACAGAGTCAATGCTCGCCTGGCTCCAAACAGACGATCTATACATATCAATTATTGGCAAAAAATTGTGTTGGTGGGTCTTTGAAGGTGCTCAATTACCGGTACATACAATGTCTGCCTGTTTGATAGGCTATATACATGTAAATGTTAATTCATCCATCCTTTAACAAACACAAAAATCAGTATTACAAAGCCAATGGTATATTATCCCCAATACACTACAATGAGTATGAAGAAAATAAGACCTATGATAGCCCATGTTGCCACTTGCAAATAACATCTTTTTCCATTTTCGTTTCCAGGGAGCTTTACAAAGCAACCTTTATTTTATTTTGTCAAGGAAATGCTTCCCTAAAGTTGTGTTATATTAAGGTATCTGTATCTTGTCACAAAAACACACCCCTTATTGAAGATTGCCATATGGCAGTTCAAGAAATAAATAGGGAAAGCTTGAAAAAGTGCCCCCTTTTTTAGGGCTACAGTTCTACAGTCATGCCTGTGAGTACATGAATATCACACATCTTAGCACATAGTCACCCCTTACTCTAGATGTCAATGTGGATGGCCTCAAAAAGTACCCCATTTCTTGAGATTTTAAAACAGTCATGCCTGCACATTTTAATGTTGAGTGAGCATCCCACGTTCTTCTCTCTCACTCCTTTACCATTGGTACATGAACATCATCATCATCAGATCACGCCCCATTCACCTGACTACACACTTTATCTTACACTTAGTTCTCGTTATCCGATCGGCTGACGGGGCAAGGTATGCTGGGATACTGAATTTTTGGCATGTTTATTCCATTAAGTCCACTGGACTGATTGAAGCGTTCAAGGGCACTAGCGTCTTGTCTATGCACAGGTATAACATGGAGGAGTGATGTAGGTCGATAAGAAGAGTTTAGACTGGTTTCAAGCCGGAAGATGTTTTCATGCCATCTCAGTGGAGATGACTTTAACAGAGTCTGGAAGATGTAGACTACATAATGTATTTTCAACATGCAGAAAAAGTTTTTTGGCATATAAAAAAAATTGTTTTCAATGAAGACTGGTTTAGTTGACAATATTAAGAACAGACATTTGCTCATATTCAATATAAACTTATAAAGGTATTTAATCCCTATACCCTCTTCATGTTGTTTTTCTTACAAAGATATTTTATGAGGTTTTGCTCTGGACTACATGTACTTTCATCATATTCATGGTTCAAACAGGTTCCTTGAGACATTAAAAAAAAAAAAAAGACCAGTTCGTAAAGTAATCAGCACATGGTACAATTGACCCTGAATATCCACAGATCTTTTAAACATGGAGAAGTCCCACTTTGGGAAATTTAGAATAATCACTGCCACCATAGTGGACGTACTTTATGAATATTGTATTTTTAATATTTTGAGAAGAATACTTCCAATTTTGTTCCATAGAACATACATGTACTGCTGGCACATAAATAAATAATCATTACTTAACTTTCATTCATGAGCACGTATTTGGTATTATTCGGTGGGTTTTAAAATGTTGTACAAATATGTGCCCATGCGCAGATTGTAGAGCCTACACTATATCGATCAGTTCACTTTCTCCATACCATTGTCCTGGTATTGATGAAAAAGGTATCATAATGACTAATCAATGTGTAACTGTTCTGAGGCCACATTTGATTTAATTAACACCCCCATTGTACGTCACACAATAGTTACGCAAACCACAGATGTCCTTGCATTACACCTGTGTGTCTGCGATCAAAGACTAACTAATGCATGAGTAACAGATGACCGACACGTAAACGGAGAGCAGAGAAAGTGGTGTTCCTTGCTTTAAACTCCAGTTCAGTGCTCCTTGCACCAGTAAATGCGTGCAGTAGGGACATGATTCATGCCCCAATCATCTGCTTAACTCAGGGTCGCAGCGTCAATCTGTTTTTTCTCTGTTTTTTTCATCTTTACGAAAGGGGCATTTCTAGGAAATGACCTGTAATGATATTTGTGGGGGAAAAGATTTGGGCAGCTGGGTTGAATGTAGGTCACTGGTCAACTGCACGAGGAAGCACGGAGATGGGGAGGAATATGAATTTTAAAGAAAGGACATTTTTGTTAAAGGTAAAGACCCGTTATGGTCATGCGATTGCATTGTGAAAGAAACGTTGTGGAATCGATCAGAAAAGGTTGATCATCTAGCATCTAGCATCTGCAAGGTTCTGGAATCATCAAAATGATAAGAAATTTGGCTCATTCTTCGTAAAGTTACAAGCACTATACACAGAAATATGTATATGGGACTACCCTATATCTCTCACAGTCCATGAGAGAAACAAATTTACCAAATATATGAATTAGTAGGCGGTTTCCCGGCAAATTTGTTATCATCATGTATTAGTCAAAACATATTCTTTCACATGATTGGTAATGAGAGCTTCCATTTCATTTTTTGAAATTGGGGCGTTTCCAATACTGGTCTTTACCTTTAAAATAAGATTTTGGGTGGAGTTAAAAGTATAGTG
Source organism: Strongylocentrotus droebachiensis (assembly GCA_035222895.1). Lineage (NCBI taxonomy): Eukaryota > Metazoa > Echinodermata > Echinoidea > Camarodonta > Strongylocentrotidae > Strongylocentrotus > Strongylocentrotus droebachiensis. The sequence goes on from JAVYIG010003864.1 coordinate 92,381, forward strand.
TTACCTATGAAAGCAAAATCATACTTTGGAAATATGTCTTTTATGTATTTAGTGTCTAAATCTCTAGAAAATAACAATTCTAAGTTTAACCTTAACAGGTATATATCAAATAAAAAAGTTAAGTGCCTAAAATGCAGTGTTTATGCTTAAGATTTTCAGTCACATCTTGTTTAAAAATAAAAAATAAAAAATAAAAAATATCATGACCTTTGCTTGTTTACATGTAACCAATAAAATAATGATATGTATAAAGCCATGATTCTCATGCATCCCTAGATGAATATTTCTTTGAATAAAAAACAATAACTTTTCTAGTTTAAAATTGCAATTTCTCATCCCTTGGGCCTCCTGATATTACGGTACCTGAGAAAATTGCTGACTACTCTCCTACGTGGCAAGGATGGGTGTGTATAGCGCTCTTGATGAATTTGACAAATGTTGACCAAATTAGATTGAACTTTTAGGATTGCCCTTTATCTCTTCCTCTTTCATCAATTTAAAGGGGTCTGATTGAAAATAAAGTGAACCACATTAGAATTGCTTTGAGTGTGTTGGCCTACATGTCAACAAATTTAAAGTCCTGAATATTGTTTTACATTCATTAGATGGCCTGTTTACTTGAAGTTCACAGCTTTAATTATCTAAGTCATCAAATTGAAGAAAACTACATGCCAGGGTCTATATGTAAATGTATGCAACACCTTTTGTTAATTCATCTTGGTATAACATTTTGTATCAAATTAAATTTGTCACTTTGGAACATACACCTGTAGAACCTGTAAGACACTAAGATTTCAATAGAGATTTTTATGTATGATTTTTTCCCTGTTTCTGAATATATAATAAACACATGCAACTTGTATGTGTAGAAGATTTTCTAGAAAATACAAACCATTTTGACAAGAAAACTACCGGTATAAATAAATAGTGAAATCACCATACACTTTATGATATCAGAAATGTATTTGTTTAAATTTTCTGATGTTCCAATTTAGACTAAAATTCACATTGGAAAATAACTGCAATACACAGGACAGTCAGTCAATAAGCAATTGTATTACTCAGACACTGTCAAATTAAAATGCAAATATTCCCCTTTGTGGCCCTTCTCCCAGCCAGCCAGCAAGCCAGCCAGCTCTGATGTATGTACATTACCTCTCAAGGACCTATACACAACGAATTAGAGCAGGGGCGTAGCCAGGGCAAAGTGAGCATTAGAAAAAGGGGGGTGGGGAGGGGGAGGTAATTGCATTTTGATTCGCTGAAGATCAATGAGCAAACTTTTGCAGGGGAATGATAGCAAGGGTATAGCAAGGGCAAAGTGAACATTGGAAGGGGAGGGGGATAAATGTCCGTCCAATGCTTTAAATTATCTTTAAGTACACATGTGCAGGATAACAATAATAACAATAATAATAAAAGAGCGATTTCCACCAAAATCTCTAAACAAAGAGCAATGTTATGTATTCTGGGGCAAGGTGAAAATTGGAAATTAGTTTTTTTATCATACATTATAATTTGTTCACATATTATGAAATAACTCATACACGCAAAAACACGTTCTCACATTGGCAGCCTAATTTGTCATTATTTCAGTATTTTATGTATTAAAAAACCTCTACAAGCACCAATACTATAAAATGCAAACAAATATGTGCACATTTTTCAGGTGTTACTGTACGTAGTTAAATATGTATGCTACTTGTTGTTTGGCAGGGGGTGGGGGGAGGGTTCGTGTGCCCTATGGATTCGCCACTGTAAAAGGGAGCTCTACTATCCCAGTGTACCACTCTACTGTATATCTACAAGGGTGTTATATACGTCCGAATGGCTAGAGGCACTCTCTGGTCAGAAGAGGATAAGAGAAGAAATATTTAGTATTCAACAACGTCTTACGATTGCTCTCTACATGTACTTGTATGGTAAAACATGGCATTGCGTTTTTACTGGAATACTGGTTCTGCCACCCCCAACCTTCTTCCCTATCCCCTAGGGTAAAAATAATGAAATTATTCATATGGGCTACTTATCAGTGAATATTTCATGTTAAGGATATTTTATATACTCCGAGTCTGTGACCCAGTGATGGAAATGTCAGTGGCCATATTCTAAAATGGAGTTTGGATAGCAAAATATTGTCATTCCCTGTATATTTAATTTTACTGACCCAACCTCATAATGATATGATACTTTGTAATGCAAAGTAGTTGTGCAATATGAATGGGTGTATTATCATTATTATTGAATATAGATTAGTTTAGAATTTGTTCATTTCATTCATTTACCGTATTAGCCGGCGATAAGGCCGCAGCGCCGTATAGGCCGCACCCCCGATTTTGAAAAAAAAAAAAAAAGTTTTTTGTTTTGTTGTTGTTGTTTTGTTGCCGAAAACCCACGCGTGGAAGGACCTTCATTTAACATCGAGGTGCAGTTAAAGGCGCTGATTTGTGCTTGTAACTACATATTGAGATCTATTACAAAGAATTCTTTCAAACCAAGATGACAGACAAATTTTAGTGTTGTTGTAGTTTCCGAGTGGTGAGTCAACACACTGATTACTGAGCTGGGAGACATTCCCAGGCATAGCGCCATAAATCGAAACTAAAAAAAAAAAAAAAAATATGTATAAAAAAAGAAAGAAAACTTTTTTTTACTCTTTCGCAGCATAGGCCGCACCCCGACTTTTTGATATTTTCTCTTCCAAAAATACTGCGGCCTATACGCCGGCAAATACGGTACTTGGGTCCACGTCAGCATTAAAAACAATATAACATAATCTTAACAATACAAATATAAACAAATAAACCATTGGCTGTTCCGCAACAAAAGGTCATATGAGCTTAACATGTACAGTATGTACAATCAATGGCAGAAGCAACTTGCAGGCCGCCTATGAAATTAGATCTTAAAGTGTCAAAAATATATGCCACTATAAGGAATATTCTCCCCGTATATTCACACATATTAGAATAAAGTGTTTTTGCTGTTTTGTTTGTCGATTGCACCACCTATTTTGAGTGACATCCTCCATATTGTACTCAGATTGAATATTGTACTCAGATTGAATATCAATTGCAAATAAAAATGTCAACTTAGATGGATCAGGATGTTAGGATCTATTACAGGAACTCTGAAAAAAGGGGAAAAAATCATGGTAACTTAAAAAAATCTTGAGTTTTGTAGTATCTTAAACTAGGAGTTGAAATCATACAACTACAGTTAACAACTAAATTGTTCATACCCTTACCAAGTTTTGTAATTTGCTAAGTATGTGAAACATTGATTTGTCCTGATTCATGTTTGTCGATAATGTGATTCAACAAAGGCCGTAATTTAATTAGTCCACCTTTTATTCTCGAGTAATGGAAAAAAAAAAAAACATTAACAATTTACAAGGGGTAAAATGAATAATTGAGTTGTTAACTGTATATGTCACCTGCTGAAACTAGAAGGGTGTTCACTCATTTTACAGAGCTACTTGCTATAAGAGAGAGCTCCATGGTATATGTACACGTCTTTCAGCATGTAGAGCTCACTCCAATACTTCAGGAAGTATACAGTGTACAGACTCTGTATGTTTTGGTTTCTACCACCAAACAGACTCCGTATGTTTTGGTTTCCACCACCTTCATAAAGCTTTCAGTATACCTACATGTAGATCATGTCATCTAAATATTGGGAATGCTTTTAAAGTTTAGTTTCACTGGAGATTGTTGTTGTTGTTGTTGTCGATTCAATTTTACGGTGATGGTTATTCAATTTTGAATATTCATGTCAAATCTGTGCTAATGTTGAGAACATTTTTCCAGCTTCAAATTTTGGATATGATGTCAACATAATCATTCTGTCAGTCTTACCTCTCGGACACTTCTTTAATCCATCTCAAAAAAGCATAACCCTATTCACATTTCCAGAGTTACTAGATAATTCATAGTTTCCAGACTGAAACCCTTGTCAGTCGTTGTGCGAAACAGTGTCTGCAAAATAAGACTTCAATAGGCTACGAAACAGCCATAAACTGACAGATTTAGTCTCTGCCCAATGCTTCATGAAATGTTGTTAAGTGTCAAGTAAGAGTCTGTTCTTGCAGACTAGGTAATTCACTGCATACATTGTAGCCCACTAAAAATTGGCCAGATACTATTGAAGTACATTGCACACCAAGGGTGCGTTTATGCTTAATTTTGAAGACAGAATGAGCGATTTGAAACGCTCATCGTAAACGCTCATCGTAATCGCAGTTCCACGGTGTACTGTTTATGCTCACTTCTCTGGCTCCTTCAGGCATGATTCTGGCTCTGCAGCTGGATTCGCAAACCTGCACTGCCATGTTACGTTGACCCCATTTAAACGCGTTGACAAATGATTGTGCGTTTATGCGTCCCCAGAATCGCTGATCCAAAACGCACCTTTTTGTGAGTTTACGATCGGCGATTATGATCGCCGTTTTCGGTTATTCTACAAAAATGAGAAAGGACGCAACTGTGTTTTGAACTAAATGCCTCATTCTGGCCAGAAAAAGTTGAGCATAAACGTACCCTAAGATGACTTGGGGTGATATCTCACAGGTCAAGTGGTATCCTCATTCCCTAACACTCAGTCAATAGTCATAATCATATCAAAACTTCAAAAGATATTTTGGTAAAATAAATAGATGAGGGACATACATGTAGGACACATACATGTACATGCAGTACAGATTTGCGTTGAAGATATTTCGAAAACTCGGGCCAAACACCCCTAACGTGTAGTCAAAATGGATGAAGGCTGGAAGTTAGGCTAAACAAGGATGTTTTCTGGTATGAGTTATGTCAAGTGAAGCAGCCAGCCAGCCAGCAGTCAATGAAGCACTGTCTAGATAGTACTCTAGCTCTATCCAGGAAGTATAAACATACAAATCATAAATCATCTTCAATTTATTGCTTCATTAATGTGTCAAAGTTCAGGGCCTTGATGGCCCATGAAATAGTCTTTATTTCTAAACAATTTTCATGATTACATTGCAGGGAAATACTGTAATAATAAAGTCTAAAGGTCAAGGAAAACACTTTGTTAAACGTATAAGGCCAAATAACAAAAATAACACGTTTCTTGTCCAGACTTTAAAAACCAGGAGGAGGCAGGTCATTACTATTAACTATTTTGCAATGACATAGGGACCCCTCCCCCTGAACAAAATAATGTCAGAGGTCAGCACTAATATTTTGTCATATAGAGTTAACAACTAAATTATTCATACCCTTACCAAGTGTTCTAATTTTTTAAGTATGTGAAAATTGATTTGTCCAGACATGTTTCTTTAGAATATGATTAATTAAAGCTTACATCTAAAATTATTAAATAAAGGCCCAAATTCAACCCGTCCACCTTTTATTCTTGAGTTACAAAAAACACGAAAAACTAGTCATGAGGATTGAAAGTGTTATTTCCCAATGTTTTACGCAGTATTTTGAAACATCATTCATCCATGAATTCTGTTTCCACCTAACCACCTCCAGGCATGTTCAGGCACAGTATGCTGAATCTAATTGAATAAAGCGGTGGGGATGATGGAAATTAAGCTGATCATAATTTCCCTGAGGCACAATGATGGAGAGTGTTTTGTCCCATAAATGATTAACCTCCAAACAATGTCACATCGTGTCCATGCCATTTGCAACTAAATCCAATCCATTTTTGATGCTTTCTATTCACAATGAAAACTAAGCCCCCTGAATCTAACAATTATCCCATCAGTTTCGAAGACCTTATAATTCATAGAACCTCTTAGGGGAAGAATGGACGACCAAACCAATATTCATTGTCATTTTTCAATAGAGATATGATATTGGTGATACACCAGTAGCCATGAGTCATAGTCCTATCACTGTTTTGAAGGGATAGTCTGCTACACAGGCATCAAACATACAGAGAATGACTTTTCATGAAGAACACAGAATATGGTTTATTACATGTATGTAGTTTGTATCATATGTCTGTTTTGTTATGGCAACCCCACCACAAGCCTCATGCTTTTAGAGAATTTCGCCTCCTTCCTACAAAACATTGTAAATATATATTGCATGATATAGTACCCTTTCACTGCTTGTTTCTACTATTACCACTCTAATTCCAATGTCCTTTCTCTTCTGTCCATTTATCTCTTCCACTTTCCGTCTTTCCTCCAGAAATAATTTTCATCCCTTCTCTCCCTTTTCTATAGTCCTTTCTTTCAGCTTTCAGTCATTCTCTTTCCATCCCCCCTTCCCTCTCTCAATCATTCACAGTTTCCCTGACTGTACCGTAGATTAATTATCTTTCTTGATGCTCCTCCCTGATGCTCCTATTAACTTTTTTATGAATTCACAAGTTCATGATATTAAGCCAGTTTCAATGGGTTCTCTATCAAATAATTAATGCTTTCACCTTAAAATCCGATGCCAAAATATAAATCAAACTTGTCAAATGAATCCATAGGCCTATTTACACGGCCCCAAAACCTTTTTTGAAAAAATATAATTTTGGGGGTTCTGCCAAAGTATACACTATTGGAAAAGCTCATAAAAATTGTCTGTGTTTGTTCATTTTGTTTTGAGATTGATCATTTACTCTGCAAAAGTCAGTGAAATGTCTGCTGGCATTAAAAAAAAACACCAAAATGTGAGCAAAATTGATGAATTTTGCTTGAATTGTAAATGCAGCTCATATGAAAATATAACACCTCCTATCAAGGATACCATCAATTTGCATCTAGCAATAATAAAATATGCTGTTCATATACACAAAAACAAACACTCTTTTTCTAATCCAAACACCCAAATATTTGAAGGGCAGATGCAAGACAAGACTATTCCAGAAATGTCAGCAAAGAGCCGCACTTCGACTACAGTACAAATTGGTTTTATTACAGCCATTCATATTACCGGCTAATACAATGACATATTTGTGCGCAAACCAAGAAAATCAATTATACATGATGGAGTTTTCATCTGGAGAAAAAGGGTCCAGGGGAAATTCAATTTGTCAAGGTTAGTCATCCAAGAACACATTACAGCAGGAAAGTAAAGAATCGCACATTCTTCATAAGTGCAGGATATATGCACCGAGCAAATACCCTAAAGCGTGTTTGCATACCAAACAAGTACAGTTTTAATTGTACTATATACAGACATGGTTGTTTAATGCATGTTGCTAGTTTATCCATGTTTAATGGCAGTTTTGATTTGCTAATCTTTCAAGCATTTAATGATCATGAGATTATATCCTGTCTTTAAGTACAACTAGACAAGGCTGTCATGAAGTGAATCACATCAGGAAGTAATACAAAGTTGTGTAAAATAAACAAGTAAATCTCAAGTACATGTACAAATATAGATAAAGGCACTAGCTTATTTGCAAAAATAGCAGATTTGTAGTTTCTTTTTCTAAATATAAAATCTCAAGATCAAAGAAATCGAACATCTTCAACATGATGCATTGTAATATCACCTAATAATATTTTCTACATGACTAAAGATATAGGCCTAATTAATGTCACATGTATCTATCCTTGCTTTTTTGAGAGATATGAACTGGTAATTAACAGTATCCAACTATCCATGTTCTTATTACAATTCCACAACATGCTTAACTGTCTGAAAGTCACATTCATTGTGTATACATGTATCTTCGCCAAGATGTCAAAGAATTTACGGCTGATTTGTTCAATAACAGATATCTCACGAATGGAATAGTTTTCTAGCTTAGAGTTCAAAGATCATATAAAAATGTATTTCTTTTTGTGTTACAAGTGTCTATACAATAACAAATAACAACAATTATTCCAAGGAACCTGTTATATTCTGATAAAAAACATAGCTTTCTTCCGTTTCCAAACAGATAACCTTGACCACTTCCACAGTCAATATGGAAGAAAATTTGTTTTCACATTGGTCGAAGAATAACAACAATTTGATGATTAGTTGAACAACTTCACCCTAACTAACAGAAAACCTTTATGATGGATTTCTTCAAGTGGCATATCGATACTAAGGTCAATTTAACTCTGTACATCATTGTATTCATTCATTCACTGCAACCATGGAATGGATGCCATACAGAGAGAGTTTCCTTCCTTCTTCCTGATCTAACACTACAGTTTTAGCTTTCAGTTTACCGGAAATGAATACAAACGGATGGTGCTTTCAGGAAAGCTGTGGAAGTAAGATTGGGTCAAATGTAAACCTCAGTACTTATAATGTCAACCTACTGTTTTGTTTCTTCATGTTTTTTAATGTTCTTTGAAAGTTTACTTTTTCGTATCTGGAAAAAATTTCCTTGAAAATTACACAACTGAGTGAAAATCGACCTCTGTTACAAGCAATCTTCAGGAAAATTCAGTTCTCAGGCAACTACCCCCGAAAAGGACAGCAAAATAATGATAATAATTTTATTTACGTAGGGAAGCGACATCAGCATCATGCTGTTCTTCCTGGGGGCCTTGCAATTTCTTGCCCTAGGATATTAGTGCCAGGTTGAGATTTGAACCCTTAACCCTCAACCCTTGGATTGACAGGACTCAAAAGCGAATACACTTCCACACAACAACTGTTCCACATGATAAATAGCACTGGTCAAACACATGTACAACTACACGTATCTTCCATCTTTTTAACAATTCTACAACAAAGAGAAAGAAAGAAATTGTAAAATTACTTGACCCAAATAGATGGAAATTATCAATCACTCTTTTCTTTTTTTCAAATCACCATTCTCATAGTTTCACTGACATCTTTCTCCCATTCTTCAGCTTTCTTCACCTATTACATGTCAATATGGACTCCTTCTTTAAAGAGTACTTCTGAATAGTGTGATGTGTCACTGTTCTGATATTCCCATCACGTCTATTTACACCCGGTTGACGAGTGCATTCGGCCGGGGAAATCACGCTCTCAGGGGACGTTTTTTAGAGCACGCACATGCCGTCACGTCACGAAGCAAACGGGAGTCCTCCCCCTAAAGAGCTTCACTGTTTACATTCCCACTTTGTTGCTAAAAACTTTTCCACACCTCAATTCTGTACTCTCATCCATCTTAAGATGTGGGACAGAGAGGGACTGATAAGTAAATGTACTGGCTTTGGCTTCTCTTTGGGGAGCAAGAGTGGGGTTTATTTCAGGTGATTCAAACTCAAATATACTCAAATTACTATCAATACACACATGTCAATTACACTGTATCAAACAGCAGGCAGCATGTGACAAGTCTATACAATGCAGGGCTCAATACTAAGAAGGGATCCACTGCACCTAGCTGTGCTCCCATGTTTGAACTCCTTACCTGTGTACCCAAAATTTAAACAGGTGCTCAATACACGAAACAAACATTTCAATTTCAATCAAGATCATCTGTGAAATGGAAGGAGTAAACTAAGCCATTCATAAAGACTAAAAGGGAATACCATGTAAAGTCAAAATAAAAGTGTATCTTGATACATGTATGCTACTACATGTAACTTGACTTAATTGGCTGAGATGTTCAGTGATTTTTCCTTTATATGGTGGCAGCACTGGGATTGAAATATGTTAATAAAGGCTCTAAATCCTAAAATGGAAAGGCAAAGTTCTGGAGTCTTAAATCCTTACAAATGATGAATTTCCATCAATTGATTGATGTTTTGAAGGGCTTTTTTTAATGAACATCAGACATCAGTTTTATTTCTTATTTTGGGGGTCTGATTGCTCTGAGCCCATGCATGTCTATTTTTTTCACCGAAGAAAAATGATGTAGATGTAAATTGTAATACATAACATCAAGAGTTCATGTACATGTACTTGTATGTAAGCCGATGATCACAGGTAAAAACATCCTTAGTTATAGGTTATACATCTGAAGAAGAAAAAATATAAAAAATAAGTTTACACATGTACATGTATGGTGTCAAAAGCGTGAACATCAAAGTTAACTATTGTTTCCGGAGTTCCTATGTTTCAACCCTTAGTGGGACTTTCCCCATACTACAATGTCTTTTTATACAGTCTCGAATGCACTTTGCCCCATTTACTATAGATTCCCATGACATCTATTTTCTTTGTGCTGTCAGTGTACTTGGTTTCAAAACTATGAAACCAGTTTTACATGTAGTATTAAAACATCAAACTGAACGATGCTCCTGCTTCTCATGAACACATCCTGTGATTCACACCCTCACCATATCAGTTCACCAGTACCAATGACACGTGAATTGAAGATGTACAAGTATAGACAGTCCCAAGAGGGCTACTTCCATCAGGGCAAGAAGTCATCTCTAAAACATAGAGTTCAAATTTGCAACTACCATCTGTTTCTATCATACAAACTCATACATGCAGTGAGAGATTTCAAACCCTTTTCCCAGTTTGTCAGCTGTTTTTACCAAACAGTAGGATAGTATTAGGCCGCGTTCATGCTTGATTTTGACGGCCTGAATCAGGCATCTGTTACGTGTTTAGTTTAAAACACGCTTGCGTTCATGCTCACTTTTGTAGAATCACCGAAAAACGGCGATCACGAACGCCGATCGTAAACTCACAAAAAGATGCGTTTACAATTGTAAACGCGTTTAAATGGGGTCAACGCACTGACCTCTAGTGGGTCTACGTAGCATGCACAGTGAAGGTCACACAATGCCACACAAGGAGAATTGCCTGGATGAGCCAGAGAAGTAAGCATGAACAGCTACACCGTGGAACTGCGATCACGATGAGCGTTTACGATGAGCGTTTCAGATCGCTCATTCTACCTTCAAAATGAAGCATGAACGCGCCCTTAGAGGGTTCTACATTTTTATAATATTTTTCTGCTAGGGGAGTAATAATGACAATAGGGCTAGGCGTAGCCAGTGGGCACAAGGGGGGATGCCCCCTGGTCATTTACACGAAGGTCATCCAAAGAACCTACATGTCGGGATCAAGACCTTAACCCTGACTCTGGCATTTTGGGTGCCCCCCCCCCCTTGTTTGCTATCAAGTTTTTATATTAAAAGGTAGCTTTTTTAAACCATCAGTGTCCGTCTCGCCTTTCCCCTTTAGGACATGTTTCTGGGGAATTGCTCTGTAGACACATCATTTGTGTGCAATGTCTTTTTCAAATGTAATTTTCCTCTAGGCTGGTCTGGTGATTTGCTAAACAACACACGACTTATCACTCAATGAATGCATTAAGTGTGATTGTAAAATCATCAACAAATAAATAAAGCACATTTCAAAATGCCAAAGTGCAAAAACAGCTTTGGAAGGTGAAAAATATTATCACATGAACTACATGTAGCTGTTTATAATCTCATGTGGTTATCGCACAAACAAATATCCATGTGTTTACATTCACATATCATGTTTGAACGGAAGTAGTTTCCTCAAAGATAGGCTCCATAAAACCTTACATTAGTAGCACTACACTCACAATTAGTAATACAGTACAAGATTCATGATGAGCAGAAAAGACAACTTCTCAAGAACTTCATACTGAAATAAAGATGTATAATACCATTCCATGTACCTGGGGATCAAAGAATCTCCATCTAGTATTTCAGGGAAATTGAATATTTCCTGTTTATGAATACAGTGCATCCTTTATTGATAAATGTCATAACTTTTCAGTGCTCCCTCTTAGGAACCAATATGACATTCATTCAATGTTACGGAGTATTAATTGTAATGAATATTTTTAAAGCCCACAACTGTTTTTGAAGATTATCTGAATAGGCTCTGCAGAAATCTGTGAAGTGTTGATTATTTTGTAAAAGATTGAATTGAAGGATGCATGATGCAATTGTGGACATGACAAATAATTATGTAGTTGTACAGGTAATGCACAGCTTTCAGAGGCCCTTTTAGCAGTAATTGAAATCCCACCGCTGCCACCATTTTAGGAACTTCCAATACCTTGGCCCCACCTCAGTTCTGCTGAGAGTACAACTACAAGATATATGTATCTTTGACTTACTGGTACATTCTGTCAATAAAATTTAGACAACCAGAAGAGAATTGGCCAAGTGTACCAGAGCTACAGGCAGCATTAATAACGGAGAAAGCTGAAATATTTCTACAAAAACTTGAATTCTAAATAATCCAAACACTTAGTTATAGTGATAAGTAATTTTCCATAATTTTCCATAATCATCAATATTTCCATGCATAATTGGGCTAGAGGTTAGGACTTATTATAAAGTGTTAAATGCTACATGGACCTATAATTACCCCCTTTGTCTCTGGAAATTGACAACAAGGAAGCCTGCGTCTGGCTCTCTCATTACCACCAGACCAAAAACACTGCTTTTACAGCTCAGGCTTCAGCAAGCATTCATCTTATTTGCATACAACAGGATGAGCATTGTAATTGCCTTGTTAAGTCATGGTAAGTCTGTTTTGTGAAGTAATTGATTGCCTGGAGTAGAATGTAAGGTTGATTTAGGCTCTGAGTACTCCAGCAGGAAGGGGCTCATCAAGAGCAATCAAGGGGCTAGCATGGGATGACTCTATTGAGATCTCCTGTATCTAGTCTCTTGGGCCGGAGCCCCACATTTGCCAAAAATTTGATGGCAAAATTTAACTCAAATTGTATCATAATGTGAAAGAGGGTGTCATTTAAGACACACTTCTGCAAAGATTTTACCCACAAAATGTATTTGAAGACAAATATTGATAAAAGAATACATATTTTTTCTGTTGTATGCAGAAAACCTAAACTTTGCATTCTTTCATCAATATCTATTGAGATCTCCTGTATCTATTCCATTGACAAGTAGGTCCCTTAAGTAGGTCCATGGACCCTTCTGAATAGTGACAATTATTTACACCATAAAAACACTGATTACAGTGTAAATTATTTTCATACTGTTTTGTATTAAATCCAGCACTCTTTGGAATCATACAGGTATACTGTACTGTTGGAAAAAGCAAGAAACTGTAGGTTTTTATTGAATGCTAAAAGTATCTTTTCATTGTATGGCTGAGTATGATCCGTTAGACCATTACTTTCAGACCGCAGATCTGTCTATAAACTGAAATATGTTGAAAACTTAAAACATAATACTCATGTCAGGGCAAAACAAAGTGCAGTCAACTTTTAAGCATGTATTTAAATTGAACATGAAGTCATAAACTCTTCAAATTATAATTTAATAGTGTTATGAAATTAGCAATACAGTGTATAAACTACATTGTACATACGATCATCAAGACAAACAACACAATGGACTTGTGGTCTTGTAACTACACTGAAAAGAATATAAAAAACTTCAATTAATTGCCATATTTCTGCGTAACAGCATGCATACACATTAATGTTCCTCTGGAACAAACAAAAAGTGAGTACTTTAAAAGGTGCTTATATCAACATTCAATACCCTTCTGGTCGGATGTGTAAAACTTGTGAACTTGAACTTTGATTATTGACAGACTCATTCAACCAGGAGTTCCTCTCATACCAGCCCCTCGATCATAAATCCATTCAGGATCAGTCAACTGAACACATAATGGGGGCATTCACACTTCAAGCAAAAACCACCAGTTGTTACAACATTTTCAGAGTTTTGTCAGAAGTTCCTAGGCAACTATCCATAACCATGACAAAAATCCTGAATTGAAAAAAAATCCCACCTCTGGATTGTGTTTTTTTGAAACACCGGCCAAAACTGGGTTATCGCAGTGTAACTGCTCTTTCTCAAAACACCAGTCGATTATTATGGTTTTTTGGTCGTGTGACTCTCCTTGCTTCTGTGTTAGCACATGCAGGGCAGCGAGAAGAGGCCCATGGGCACAACTCACAACAACAACAAAAATATAATTACCATATATAGATGTTTTTTTATAGGTCTTTCCAGTACCGATAGTGTAAAATGTAAATTGTAGTTCATAAAACTGATGATTTTTCAAATGATTTGTTCTGTAATGTAAAGGGGCCTCATTACCAGTCAACAGAAGCACAATGACAGATAAAAGAGACGTCCTTGATAGGGAAGAGCCACTTGCCAGAGCACAAAACGATTTCTGCATTACGTGATTAGGCGAGTACATAAAAATAGCTACCGATAAGTTTGGAATTTGGAAGGGGGCCATGATTTGCCAATTTTGTTCTCAGTAAAGTTGGAGGTTTACGAGTTACAAGGATGGTTAATAAAAAAAAAGTTGCATGAGACATTGAAGCATTTATACTATTCTGCTCAAACTTCACAGGAGCTTGATGGACCATCAGAACTATTCCTTCAAAACTACTAAAATGAATGCTATAAATAAATCCATAATATCCACCTTTAGTGAACCTTTGGTAAATTGGCAAAAAACTTCTCGGGGGGGAAATATCGGGGTGAAAAAAATATTTAATTCAGGGTTAGGTGATGAGAGCCAGAGTGGTATGAACACATTCATTTTTAGTATAGCGTTTTAAGTACAGTGTTAACACCCTTCTGGCTCTCAACAGACAATTTGTTACATCATGCTAAATTAAATGTAAAGATGCTTTCCATGTGAAACATCGCATAAGTTGGCAAATGATGGAAGCAGGTATCTAGGGCAATTCCACGGTAACGGAAGGACACTCAGACAAGATTTTTGAACTTCAGGTTCATACTAAAAGAACTGTTTTATTAGTATAAGATGTGAAACAGTACAGATATAATACCTATATAAGTGCCTTTAATTCTCCCAAAAAAAATTGTCATTATAGTTAAGTAGTTTAAGAATGTGCATATTAATTATCTCGGTAACGGAAGGACATAAAAATGGACATGGTTTTTCCAGTTAATTAGTGTTTATCCAAACTTTGTGAAGTTGATGAAGCTTTCCACTTGACTGAAACACATTTTGTTCCCCATAGTTTAATACATACTAATAAAACATTTCTTTTAGTATGAACCTAAAGTTCAAAAATCTTGTCTGAGTGTCCTTCCGTTACCGTGGAATTGCCCTCTATCATGCGGTAACAAAGCTAGTGCCTTTCTAGCTCTAAGCAAAACTTTGTTACGTCATGTGCTAATTGCTAAAGATCTTTTCCATTTCAACACCACACACGGTTCGCAAATGATGCATGAAGGCAGTTACAGTACGTCAGGCAACAACAGAGCTAACACCCTTCTGCAGCTCTCATCAGATGATTTGTTACGTCATCCTTATGAATGTTTTCCATTTTAACATCACATAAGTTGGTACATGTAAATGATTGAGACAGGTGCAATCAATAAAGCGAATAGAATTAGGTCAATTTAATTTTTCCACTAATGCATTTAAGTGCTCAGGCCATGGCTGGCTAATTCCATCACTGAACATATACCAGGCATGTGTGTACAGTAACTCATGTGGAAAATGGAAGTTGAGCCTCGTCATATACAGGGTCGTTCTTAATTGCTTGATTAAACCTCCAGTTGTATGCATATATGCAGAGTAACTGATGTAGAAAACGGTAGACCAGTCGAACATGTACATTTAGTACAATATAATAATTATTAATATTCTAATTGCTTGACTGTATCAGTTAATCTAGCAGAACAAGTTTTAAAGATTTACAGAATACCTTGGTACATCAAAGATTGTGCTACTATCTGGATACATAAACCCCCTGTCCACACACAACATTTTCCGTGATTAGGCGTGATTAGCTATACCGTTTCGCGATAGTTATACCATTTCGAGATAGTTTTACGATGAAAATTGTGTGTGTGGACGCTCACTAACGATACGTCGTATAACAAAACTAGTCTAACGAAACGGAGGTTTGGGCATCGTTTCGAACTGAAACTCAATAAAGAATCACGCCTAATCACGGTAAATGTTGTGTGTGGACAGGGGGAGTGTAACTAGTGTAACTAACTGGGCGGGGCTTAACGTGACCTCGAGTGAAAGGAGACTAGACCTCTCATTTTCGCTTCCATTTCATGACCGCAGTAGCAAACTGCGCACCTATACGACATTTCGCTGTAGAGTTTCAGAATTACTTTCTTCTGTGTGTGGACATCCTGGAATTTATACAATGATTATTTATACGACGTTTCTTGTGTGTGGACACTCTGAAATTTATACGATGATTCTTTATACAACGTTTCGTTATAGAGTTTCGGGATAAATTGTTTTGTGTGTGGACACGCTGATCTTGATTGAGGTACAGTAACTCCTTCACAAATGTAATGGCACCAAAAGTATGTCCAGAATGCAACTTCAATGCATAATATCTGTGAATTAAGTTTTTATTTGACATACACTGTACCTAAAATTCTGAACGAAAGTTAAGGTGGAATTAAACCTATTCAATGTATTAAATGTATTTACTTATTTCATTTCTCGTTGGGGAGCAAGGGGACACACAGAGTCCTACCTACATGTATATGCATTTAAATTTGTAAGTCAGTCATTATTATCCTAACGTTGGATTGGGTTCTACTAGTAACATGTAAAAAAGTGATGTAAAATATATTTGTAATTATAACTTTCAACACTTTGAATTATATGACAACCCCAGTTAAATGTTAGTAATTCATAGTTGAAGATGTAACTTATTCTCCTCACCTTTTTTTAAACAACTGCAGCAAATCCCCTGACTAAATCCTTAACGACTTTGTGATTGTCACCTGTATAGTAAAATAAGAGACAAAAGAAAAGAATATGAGTGATCAGTATCGCAAAAAGATGTTGAAGCTTGGTTGGTTGGTTGGTTTTACCTGACTGCTAAGAAAGCATGTGCATGTTTGTATTACTACAAATGTTGAAAGTACAGGGGACCGTAATGCCTTACCGAAGGGCACTAGCGTATATATTTGGTTTTGAACCAGGGATCTCCGGGTTACGAGACCACTGCTCTACCACTGAGCCAACGCCCCTCACTCTATGTATTAAGTGTAGTGCTTCATGGAAAACACCACAAGGACTTCTTGCAAGCCTACACTGTACAAGTACATTGTATGTACAGTTTATTTAATGTATGTACACGTAGATAACTGATCATAAATCAGTAGGTGATAAAACTTAACATGAGCTGTTTGAACAAGGAAGTGAAAGCTACAGTTAAAGGCATAACAGGTAAAACATGCTAAAAATTGGAAGTGTGAATAATATTATCAAGGAACAGTGGCATAGAAACCAGTAAGTAAATACTATTATACCTGAATACCTGCATGATATAATAATAATAATGATCATAATAATAATGATAATAATACTAATAATAATACTGATAACATTAATCTAGTACTACATGTACTGATGCTGATAATGATGGTGGTGATGATGATGATGATGATGATGATGATGATCAAAACAATAATGAAAATAATAATAATAACAATAATCATGGTGGGTTCTTGTACAGCGCTCAGGTCTGTCAGACTTGACAGGTGACAATCCTGGTGCTCCAAAATTATATCCGGGTGTCATTATACCATTCAAGCAGTTCAATTAATACTTACAAATGTTTTTTAATAGAGAGGAGAGCCTGCAAGGTATAAAAACTAACTGGTTTAATCATCTTTATTTCACATGCTTTCGATCCGTATGCAATTGTGCCCCAACTGCATCATTCATTCACAATCACATACAAACATTACTTTAAAGCACCAGAAAAATTGTAAATACTTTATTCATCATTCAAATTCAAACACAAAGAAAAAACATGCATGTACATGTAATAAATGTGTTATGTGTTAAGTGACCCATGTGAAGAATTCTATTCATTCTCCATCAAATGAAATATGTGCGAAGTGAAGAAGAATACAGTTCACACGTTCCATCAGGGTCCCGAACATCGTTCTTTTATACAAAAATTGTTCACAAAACTGGGTGGGGCTAAACATGAGCCAATTGTTATTTTCAACTGAATTCATCAAAATGAGTTTATTTGACGTTTATTTATATGATGCTGTATTCTGGTCTGTGCATTCCTTTTGTTATACACTGTACAATGATATTTTTACAAGACTTTTCTTTATCCAAGTTTCAAATAAACTTTAGCATAGTCTGAAGTTCTGAAAAGGCTTCAATTCAATCACATTTGAATAATTGAATCATTTAAGTTTCCATCATCTCTGTTCGCCTCTGGCAGGATATTTCTCACATCAGAGGAGAATTCTGGAGGATTAAAGTGGATTTCCACTTCTGATTTTTTCAGTACCAACCAAGGCTGAGTTCATGAGATTGTGAAGACTTAACAAAACAAATTAATGGCGGTACATGTCTAAAGAGTTGTTATGATTACATGTAGCTTTAATAGGAATGTGTATCTGAAATTAATCATAGTGTTCATGAGATTTCCATTAAGTCTGAATGCAATTTCACAATATAAAAATATAAAAAAGAAGTTTAATATTACAGTTATTGAGTATGGAATTAATTTGTTCCCTCTTTAATAATACGTTTTTAAAGTAAGTCACATTTAGATTGTGTTCTGTCTCAACATGATAGCATGCACTGTACATGTAATGTTTGTATAGCTATAAAATCAAGATTGCATTGAGAAGAGTAATGAAAGTTGAAACCCTAATCCTAGCAAGAAGGTCAAATGAAGTTTTATGTTTTAATTGTGTAATTCCATATCATCTTCTTCTACAGAATCACCAATGCAAGGTCTAATGTAAGCTATTTATAAAAAATATACAAATCAAAATTAAATACCTTAAACTACACTGTAGCCCCCTGTCCACACACAACATTTTCAGTGACTAGTCATGATTAGCTATACCGTTTCGCGATAGTGATACCGTTTCGCGATAGTTTTACAACCAAAATTGTAGGTGTGGACGCTCACTAACGATACGTCGTATAACGAAACTAGTCTAACGAAACGCAGGTTTGGGCATCGTTTCGAACTGAAACTCGATAAAGAATCACGCCTAATCACGGACATTTTGAGTGTGGACGGAACTAGTCTTACTGGGCGGGGCTTAACGTGACCTCGAGCGAAAGGAGATATGAGCTCTCATTTCTGCTTCCAGCTGACCGCTGCGCAGCCAGCTGATTATACATAAATATACTGCATGCATTGTTCCAGTGGCACAGTCAATGCAAATACTAGGCCTACTAGTGGTGCTGCACATGTGTTTCTGTTTCGGTTTCGACTGCGCAGTAGCAAACTGCGCACCTATACGACGTTTCGTTATAGAGTTTCGGGATAACTTTTTTTTGTGTGTGGACACCCTGGAATTTATACGATGATTCTTTAGTGACGACGTTTCTTGTGTGTGGACATCCTGGAATTTATATGATGATTCTTTATACGACGTATCGCTATAGAGTTTCGGGATAAATTGTTTTGTGTGTGGACACGCTGTGTAGGTTGGACAAAATCATTAAAATACAGTCAGGAGTACACTGGACAATCATACATTGTATACCCACCATTGCCCTGAAGCTAATTTTGTATTTCTGTTTCACTAGTGTCGATGAAAGGCAACCCATGCATCAATCACACACATTAAGTTGTGCATCCCATCAATCGTAACAATAAAAACTAAAATGTACTTCTAAATCAAAACTGCTTGCTTCTTTCAATTTCGTAGTTTGACAACTCTATTTATGTTACTTTATAATAATGATAACAATTAGATCAATCAAAATATACTTTACTGCGCTGTGATGAAAAACAAAACTCCTATAACAGAATACTTTACAGTCATACAGACACGTAATAAAAAGATAAAAATAAAAACTATTCAAATGCTCTAATGAGTGTGGCAAATGTCTTGGCAAATGTCTTGTCAAAGGTATTAGTGCCACAGTGGGATTTGAACCCTGTACCTTGTGGAACATTAGTGAAGGAGATCTGAAAATAAATGCATGTAGTCTGAAAACATGCAGACTACCTCCTTCAAATCCAAAAAGAGATTAAAAGGAAAGCGCATGATAACAAACATGAAAGCTAAGGTCTGCGCTGTTCGATTATAAAAACAAGGCTCTGTTTGGTCTCCAAAGATCAGAGCCCTCCCCTAAAAACATTGCTTGATGAATTTTTGTAGTGATAGAGATTAGAACATGTAGATAGAGATGAAATGGATTCACAGAGCAGAGAGGGGATCAAGAAAATTACCTGCACCATTCAGTTTTAGGACAAATGCTCCAGTGACAATTGCTCAGAGATTTGTTTCCTACATTTTTCAAATTCCTAACTTCAACCTGAAATGAATACTACCACCTATTAACCCTAACCCAAAACATTACCCAAATATCACCTAATATGCAGTTGATTTCTGATCTCAATTTCACAGAACTTTGTTGAAATACACATTGGAAAGCAACAGGAAAAAAATATGGCTGTTCCCCCAAAACGACACCAATTTAAATTTGATAGATCTAGCACAACTTTAAATGTTGTTATCCTTTTTATAACTGATTGTCAGTTGGAACAGCCTACCAGGTAAGACTTACCCTTCAATTTCATCATGTACCGGTAACTCGTTTCAGAACCATGCCAATGTCTACATATGATGAAGGCTACATTAAAATAGTCTTATTGAGCCTTGTGGCTTGTGTACTACAGTGTACAGAATTTTAGAAATGGAGTGGATAAAAACTCTTTGTAAGTGTAACCTTTAAAATGGATCATATGATGGGTTCAAGAATGTAGTCAATGGCAAACCTGTACAAGTTACACATGTATACGTGCTTGAATGCTTTAATTTTATCCATCGTGGCCAGCTATGCAATTTTGTGCAGTATTGTATGAAAGTTGTATGCAAAACTACGTAATGCAAGCTCCATGTATCACTCTTGATTATCTTGATGCATTCAAATTTCAGACACGATGGAATGCAAGTAATTTCATAAGGTAAGGACATTGATGATGAGCACACTTAGAAGTGCATTGTGCATGTAGTATTACACATGCCTTATGATGTGACGTGACGTCGTCCAATAAAGCAAATGCAAGCTCCAATGAATGTGCAACTCTTGGCTTTTTTAATAAGGTTTTTAGTAAAATGTTTGATTTATACTCATATTGTAGACCCGTCTTATAAAATGATAATACACATTTTTAGAATGTGCATTCATGATATGCACTGCGCTTGATTTTTGAGTCACAATGAAACGACAATCAACTCAATTAGTCTTGTTCATTCTCCTATTGTCACTTAACCTGCGTATAGTGTTTATACAATAGATGCGCTTACAAGTTGCAAACATGTACATGTATTTGTATCATCATCAAGCAGAGCATATTTAGGGTAAAATACTGTATACTGTACATGTAATGTATCTATACCCTTAAAAATAAAGCCAATTAATATAGTGCAGCTAATGTATAAATATCCTCTACTATGCTGTGATAACAACAGAACTCCTAAAAGTTCTAGTTTACAGACACACAATAAAAAACTATTCTTTCTAAAATACTCTTCTATTTCTAGAGTAAATAATAACATAGTGGGGGTAATGGACCCTGGTCTTTCTGTTTTCTGTTTGACCTGTGGGTAAGGTCATTGTTCTGGAATGTCAAGTGGTTTGGTAAGTGTCACAGAGAGAGAGAGAGAGAGAGAGGGAGGGGGAGAGAAGAGAGAGATGATAAACATAGAGTTAGAAAGACAATGTATAAGTTGTAAAGTTTCAAGTCAAGTTCACATCTATGGAGTGCATAGGAAGAAAGAATAGATGGAAGCCTACCAGTACCAGCACAACTACTGTACCTCAACAGATCCAAGAACAAACATCTTAATTACCTTCCTGGCACTAAGACAGATTATATCCTACATTCCCTTCCTGGAATCATGTACATGTATGTACCCTGACCACTCATGCCCTCACAGAGTGACCTCATAAACTGTTTTGTATGGTACCAAACAAACATTTGTTGGTAAGTAATAATAATAATAAACAGTGCTTACACAGCACTTACCACCTAAGTCTCTAAAAGCGCTATAACAAACAAAATACAATGATGAACAATTACATGTACATATTAAACAAAACAAAAAAATACAAATAAACCTACAAATTTAATACAATACATATGAAAATGAACATAATCGTCTTGACAAGATAGCTGATCTCCACAATTTCATGGAATTCTATGATTACCATTTAAAGGAGAAGTCCACCCTAATGTATGGTTACATGTAAGTTGGGTTTTACTAGATTATAGAAGCAGAAAAATGAGAGGAACATGTCAGTGAAAGTGATCAGTGTCACTCTCATAATTTATGGTCCCTAAAGAAACACTGCAAAAAATATGTTCTGAATTTACTCTTATCAATCTAATAACAGAATTTCTCGGCTACATGTACCGGTATGTTCATTCAGCAAAAAGCCAATGCATCATTCTCAACCCTTTCAACTAAATTAGAATTTAGAAAGCTTTTTGACTGAAGCCATTCACAGCAGTAACTGCACTCCTCTGAAAGGGAAGAAAAGAAAAGCTTCTGACATTTACTCCAAGCCAAATGAATTATGTATTGGTATCATGAATGAAAAGGGCCTTAAGCCAGGGTTTTTCAATCAATTCAGCAAAACTGGTTTTTGTGTATCTAATGATAAATCGAACTACTGTAGACCACCAAGGAAGAGTGTGATGTATGAATGAATGAAAGAAAGGAAGGCGTTGTTGGATTGTTGCAGTTTCCTGTGGTTTCTTGGGCAACTCTACCACCACGGAACAAGGAAATGAACTGTGAAGTTGACAGATTAGTACAGATTACAATGGGAAACTATAATAATGATAATGATAAAAGAAAATAAAGAAATGAGACTATGATTAATAAACACATAAAAACAATTTGCTTACCTACATGTACATGTGTACATTTTTTTCTATATACCGTATTTATTTATTTTCTTCATTGTCTTTTAACCAATAACTATTTCCCCCAACATTTACTTTTGATCTAATCGTTATTAGTATTACACCTACATGTACATGCATCATTCCCAAGATTTTCCCATGCAAGTACTGTACCATTAACAACTGGTGGTATCGAGAAATCAACAGTGTGCCTGTACTTTTGGCTTACGCCGTACATTCAAATTACATACATTGAATTATTGATAATGCACGCCTCCATGTACCAGCTTAATGAAATAGAATTTTATTAACAGGACTGGAGGAGGGCTATTTTTAGGATGTTTCAATTTGGCTAGTATTTATATACTGTACTATTCAGTGATCTTCTGCACTTTACAACCCAAATGCCAGAAAGGGATTTTAAGATGGCTCTTTTTCACTCCCAATATAACCCCCTTCACTTTTAGAGGGAAGGTGATGGGTCATCACAGGGAGGGGGGGGGGGGGGGTGTCCTCCTCAGTCAGCCTCTAGGAATTGTTAACCTTCTAACTACATGTATCCTATCAGTGTTTATTTGGGAACATCCATTAATTTTCACTGGCATGTTTGTTTTTTTGTTTTTGTTTTTTATTCCCCATGTAAAATAAATGTTTACAGATTATAAAATTCAGTGTGTTACATCGGGATATAATATATAGTAGGAACAGTGCATAAACAAAATTTTTTTGAAGCACAACGTCCCGAAGATAACATACTGTACATGTAGCTGATAATTATTAGGTAGAGATAGAACATGGCTTAAAATAAGACATTTTGTTGTTAGAAAAAGAAAAAGAAAGTGCGAAATAAATGTTTAAATCAAAATCATGCCCCTTAACATATTTGAATAACAAGCTCACTTTGAGCTGCTTCTCACATGTTCTGCATTCAAGAAAAAAAACACCTCATTCTCAGGGTTGACTAGCCATATGATTAAACTAGTTCTATCTTTAGATATTGTCTAAATACCGATTTTACAGTGAACAATATACAGCTGAGGGTCAAGGTGAGGGTACACGTAGAACAAATATTCTTTAGATGAGTGATTGTATGATGAATCCAACAGATGCCTTAATTAGTCATGAGCTTGGGTCGAGGCTCAAATACATGTACTTAGTTAGAGTGTATGCATTCATATTCGTAGAAGGCAGGGGCAGATCCAGGATTTTGTACAAGAGGGGGCACATTTCCT
This sequence comes from Strongylocentrotus droebachiensis, assembly GCA_035222895.1. NCBI lineage: Eukaryota > Metazoa > Echinodermata > Echinoidea > Camarodonta > Strongylocentrotidae > Strongylocentrotus > Strongylocentrotus droebachiensis. The sequence goes on from JAVYIG010003864.1 coordinate 116,299, forward strand.
AAAATTCTCTGACAAGTGTGAAGAAAGAAAAAAAAGGGGGGGTTTAAATGTTTTTTGTTGCCCTTTGACACAGGGAGAAAAACAATTTGGGGGGCTACTTTTCAAGCTTGCTTGCTTGCATGAAAATCACACTCTTTAATTTGTTTTGCATTGAACTCTATGCACATTTTTGGGGGCTCTTTCATGACCTTCGGGGGCTCTTTTTGGCATTTCGGGGGCTAATTCGCCCCGAGCCCCCGTGTATTTTGTTTACTGCTTTGACATGTTTCTCTCTTCTCTGACATGCAAACAAAAGAAGAAGAAAAGGGAAGATTATCACCTCAAAAGTGGTGGGGTGGGATGGATTCTTGGACACATTTTTGTGTATACAGGTGTAGTTTGTCACTTGGAGTTTCAAAAGGGGTGGCATGGGGGTGGTTGTGCCCCCTTAACCCGTTAAGTTTGAAGCCTCTGGTTTGGGCCCTCTGGTTCACATAGGTAACAGGTTAAAGATAAACGTTAGTACTGGTAATGCGATTGCATTGTGAAAGAAAAGGTGTGAAAGGATCAGAAACAGTTGATCATGTAGCATGTAAGTATTGGTGTGCACTGCAAGGTTCTGGAGTCATCAAAATCATAATAAATTTGACCGAGTCTTGGTAAAGTAACAAACACTCACATAGAAAGCTATATATGGGACAACACACATGGTGTCGGGGATGGTACTACCTTGGTTTCCTTGTCTTTCTATGCTCATTACTCAGCCAGTATACATTTTCTTCCAAAATTGTTTGGCACATGTCATTTATTTGTAATCTTGAACATTCAGTGTAAGTTTCGTTTGATTCTGTGAGAATTTTTTTTTTTTTTTTACCACTACTGGAGTTTATCTTTAATATCCATGATTAAACTGATGTTAAGTTCATTTAGATGCTGCAGTTTGAGGCTTGCAGTCGAGTGAGAAGTTGGCCGCTAAGCTCAACAAATACAATTCAATTTATACTAAGGCTGCGACGGGTAGTCGAATGCTCGAGTACCCGCACGGTTGACAACTACTCGGGTACGATTTCTCGTACCCGAATATTCGGCCGCAAAAAAAAAAAAATTAAAAAAAAAAAAAAAAAAATGTCCAGGCCCACGCTTACCCGTGCCAGGGAGAGCGGCAGCCGCTGGCATGGTACCGTCGGTAAAAATGTTTCCCAACTCAAGCACTGTCAAACTCACCTTTCAGAAACTGGGACCAAATGTCCAGATTTCTGTTTGGACTTGGAGGAAAATGGATTATTCTGCCATCTTTGGTTTTTAAAACAGCATTGTTTACTGTTATTATTCTTATTAAATCGGCGCCTTCAACTGCAACTCAAAGTAAAATTGCATGCGTTTTGGGCGAGGGATCTGAGAAACTGCGTTGTTGTTGTTGTTCGTTTGGTTTTATAATGGCTATTAGTCAAAATTGACTATTGTTGCCAATTTCATCGCATCTCTTTCTTTTAGTGTCTTGGTAAAATTATTACCATACCACTGCCGAGTGGTATGGTAGTGGCAAAAAAAGTCAAAAAAGAAAAAAAAGTCAAAAAAGTCAAAAAATCAAAAAAATCAAAAAAAATCAAAAAAATTCAAAAAAATTCAAAAAAATTATAAAAAAACATGGCGTCCGAATACTCGAGTATTCGCCTGTAAGCCTGGGAGTGTACTCGGGTACCTCATTACACTGTTGTGCACAGCCTTAATTTATACAAATTCATACTCCCAAAATAATGAATTCCTTGTTTCCTCTCACCCTACACACATACAGTGTAGCTTGGAAATAGTCCAATATCAACATATTTCTAAACTTTAAAAAAAAATCTACAAGACAGTACAAGTTCAACAGTCGTATTTCTATCGTCACAAAATAATATTACATACATACATCAAGATTTATTAGAGCTATATAAATGTACTACTAGGGCATTACTTTCTTTGGAATATTAAGTCTTTCAAGCTAAATTGGTGACAAAAACAAACATTAAATACAAATGAAAACATATAAAAAAATAATCAAAAATCAAATACCAGTTATTGATGCCTGTGTTGGTCCTATTCAACCGTGACAAACCGATGATCTTCCTATTGTGTATGTTCATGACTCTATAGCAGAACCCGGAAGTGGGCCCCGGACGTTATAATCAAATGCGAAGTTTGTGCACCAACCGGACTTTCTCCAAAAAATTAAATGACATCCATTACATCTCATTAATTCAAGAAATGATGATACAAAACGATTCTAAACTTCCTTGAAGATAAACAACAATATAACCCTCTTTACTGCAAAGTTAAATACAGCAACAGCATAAATATAAACCGATATATTAAGGATTTCCGATTACTATTCATAAAGCACAGGTGCATTGCATGCAACGAGGACAGAGTGAGCTGTGTCTCGACTCAGCGGGAGCTCCGATTAACTCCTCGCCGCAACCACTGGCGTGGTTTAAGCGTTATTCGTGGTCAATGACTCACACTCCGTACATAGATTGTTTCCCGCATAAAAGAGGATAAATTCAAGAATTTTGAAATGTGATTTCAAATGACTGAATATAGTGATAACTTACCAGAACAATATTCGATAATCCAGTTTTGGGTTCTCCCGGTCTTCCTCACTTTTAACGTAGATATGACAGTATTCCAAAACACGCAGCAGCCGGAGTCGAGCAGTAGCAGTGCTTGTGTGTGGAGCGAAGATCGGCCGTATTACCGTACCATGCAGTCAACTCTTGCGAGTATGTGGGCGTGACCGCAAAACTTCGCCAGCGGTGGTATATGACTGGTATAGATCTACATGATGAGTAACGATTTCAATGGTATAAGTGGAATACGTTCAATAGGGCACTCCTCAAAGGCGATAAAAATGATCATAATGATGACTATGGTTTTCATTGATTGGCGAATTTACTTCATCATTTATGATTATAGGTGCTACAGTTTGTCATAGTTTTAAATGAATATATCTATAGTGGCAGATATCCCGAGGTAGGGGCGGCGTAGAGTCCCCCCCCCCCCCCTCGTGAATGTTCATGGGTGCAGGGAGTTTGGATTGATGCCGTGCATCCATTTACCTCACTCCTCACACAATGTTAAGAGGCAAAAATAGATTAGAAGGGTGATGACCTCTCTGTCACAAAAGACTTCACCAGTGAGGCTGCAGCCCTATCTGTAGCCCTATAATTTAGAGAAAAAAAATCACAACAAAATCACAAAACTACCAGTTACCTACCAATAGCCCTAATTTATACACTTTTAAAATTACCAATATTAGGGCAACCGCCATTTAAAGTTCGGGCAGCAAGTTACACAATTTGGAAATTTCATATTATGGTCTAATTATTTTTATGACAAAATTACACTTTTATCATAAGAGAAACGGTGTCAATATTTCATCTCGCGAGCGAGCGAAGCGAAGAAACGGAAAAGTTTATGATCCGAGCAAGAGACGTCACACTGGTTACATGAATGTTTTGAAGGGGCAAAATTTGCTATTTAAAGGGAAAGTCTACCCTGATCGGTTAATAATTAGTGACAGTTTGAGCAATATCCTATTAAAAATAAGAAATATATGACCTTTTGAATTGTCATCAGTGAAACACCAATTGGCAACATTGTGACGTATCTAGACTTTCATTCTGTTAGCTATCGAAGACGGAATAAATCTGTTTCATACAGGTGTTGTGTAAAAAAAAACATTTGCACTAATTATAATAGGAGAAAATGAACATTTTCGAAGTTTTTTGGGAGGGGACCTCGCAAGATACGTCACAAAGTTGCCCATTTGTTTTGCATCGCACTTTAAACAATTCATAACTTTCTTATTTTTAATCAGGTTTTGCACAAACTTTCACTGACCTGCTTCAGAATCTCTCTTTTTTCTTCTGCTTATATAAAAACCATCTTGATATCAGGGTGGACTTCCCCTTTGAAAGAACACTCCAATACGAATAAGAGTATTGGCCAATGGTGGATCCAGGGGGGGGGGGGTAGGCCATCCCCTGGCCTACCACAGGTAAAACACAGGTAAAAACACTTTAATTTTACCTTTTTTATGGTTTAAAGATTGAAGACGGGCCCCCTCTCCTGGAGGTCAAAGGCGAGGGGGCGAAATATCGGCCGGCGCAATTTCAAATTTAAGGGACAAACAAAATAATTAAAAAATAGTGCTCCTTATCAATTAGGCTTATAGAACCTGTTAGAAGGGAAATGTTGAAAATTCATATTTTATGACAGGTGAGCTGGGAGAGGGGGGGGGGGGCATTCCATAAGCCTAATACAATGCCATAAAAAGCAGTTTTTTTTTATAAAATCGCCCCTGGTCAGGGTGTGCATTATATAGTCGTAGAGGCATGTTTCTTTAACAAAATCCCACTAACGTAATGTAGCTAAGGTATCTAATTTGCAGACCATGGGCCCGTTCCTACAAACCGTCATAAGTCTAACTTCTTGACTAAATCAGCGTTAGTGAGCAACTTGTCCGCTACGTGTTTCACCAAGCCCTCTTTGCCAAGATCAACGACAACATCCTGACTAAGGACTTATGACGCCTCTGACACCGTCGTATCAGTGTCATAACTATTTAGTCGATGGGCAGCGCCATCACATGTCATTTATTGGGTAGACTATGGCTGGCAAAAAAGGACAATAAATCTTCCAACTATGATTTTTCAACACATTCACTTAAACAGTGAGTTATCGTTTTTTGTATTTGATAATCTTATGAAAATATGCTATGTTTGTATTTAAGGATTTTCTCACTTAAATAAACTGATTATACACCTTTATTTCCACATTGTAAACTCGTCGAAGGGATATGTATTTTGCCACGGCAGGCAAGCCATAGTTTGAAGTGTATTCTTTAGTTTTCAGACCCATATTGCTTTCGAGATAAATTCTATCTTCAAATGTGTAAAATGAATAGTTTAAAACATGTTTTTTTAACGTTTTGAATGTTAAAGTTTTGTCATTTGATTATTCAACTGCCACCTAAAACATTGGACACAAACTTTATTACATCGTATTTTTCTAAGAATAATATATTGGTGTATTTTTATAAACTATCAAACGAAAATATCCAGGGGGTACCCATCTCAAGAACTAAACTGATTCACCGGTCATGTAATGAAATACTCACAATTATATTTTACAAGTACTTCTATCGTAAAATCTACACAAATTCGGTAGTATATTGCATCTCTTATTTCTTGGTATCATTTTCAATCTTTTTTATTACTAATTCATTTCAATAATTGCATTTCCCCTAATATTAATTTTGTAATAATCCGGTGGTATTGTGACTAAGGCTAAGTCTCGGCTCCTATTCTCGCCGATAGTATCGATCTCACGAGATACTAGCTAGTAAGCTCTTCGTGAAACGGTTTAGGAAGATCAGAGACATCTCCGTAGCTGGCGGATAAAGTTATGACTGTCTTGTCGTTGGTTTCTAGGAACGAGCCCCATGTTACGTATGCAATAGGGTTAGGGTTATAAAGGGTTAATTTTTATTTTAGAAACACGATTCTCCGACTTAAGGAGAAGTCCACCCTGTTAATAAGTTGGTTTTAATAAAAGGAGAAAAATGGGAGGAACATGTCAATAAAAGTATGAGCAAATTCCGATTAAAAATAATAAAGTTGTGAAGTTGCCATCAATCAATACAATTTGGCAACTTTGAGACGTATCTTGCGAGCTACCCTCCAATTTGCTCTGTTCATACAATTTCGTAAAATTTAATTTTCTTTGTTATTGATGAAGGCAGGCGCGTACGCAGGATTTTTTCAAGGGGGGGGGGGGGTTTAATATTTATAAATAGGGCCGAAAATTTCGCAACGACTCAGCCAGCCGCTGAATAAGCGGGGGGGGGGGGGGGGGGCGGTAAGAGGACATTTTTTTTTTTTTTTTTTGGTCTCAAAATTTGAAAATTTGACATTTTGCTCCATTGGGGTGGGGGGGGGGGGGGTAAGGTCACCTGTTTTAGGTCAGTCATGGGGGATTTTTTTTTTTTTTTTTTTTTTTTTAATAAAAAAAAAAAAAAAATCCAAAGGGGGGGGGGGTTTGGGGGGTTTACACACATAAAAATACCAAAGGGGGGGTTTAACCCCCCCAACCCCCCCCCCCCACCCCTGTGTACGCGCCTGGATGAAGGAATAGATTTTTTCCATACAGGGGTTGTATAGAGACATTTTGCAATAATCATATTTCGGTGCATACATGTATAATTATGATTTTTTTTAAAGGGAAAATTTTTTTTTTTTTTTTTTTTTTTAAGTATATCCAAAGCGGTCTCCTGCGTTTTCTGTAATTTATCTTTTTTTCATTGAAAAATATTTGTGTTTGTATGCATCTTATTTAATGTACTTAAAAAGTTATAATTATGTAAAATGAAGAAATAATTGTTACTTTATGTATATGATTATGTTCTATTTTGAAAACGCAGAAATAAAAACTAACAAACAAAATGGTCTAACAGAAGCGAAGTTACTGATGGAGATAGTAGTGTGAGGCCGCTCTTCACTATTGGCCAAAGTGAGAATTTATCTCTGAGTCTGAGCGTATACTGTATAGGGTAAGCGGGGACAGAAAGATTTGTAAAGTGGCTGTGCAATGCAAGTTATGCCATTATATGCCTTCTACATGTGGTGGTGACGTTCAGAACAACACTGACGATGGTGAGGGTAGGGGCGGATCCCGAGGGGGGAGGGGGGTAATTTGTGAGAAAATATTTAGCGGTGCGTTCCGCGCATGAGCGGACAGGGAGGAGTCTGAGGGGAAGTGCCCCCCTCCGAAGCTGAAGGTAAATCGAAAATTTTCCAGCATAAATTTATGACAAGCCTTGGATTTCTAGGAGGTTCCCCTTTTTGTCTACTTGTTTACAATTTGATGAATTAACAAAAAGTTTGCATAATTTCAAATGATTACTTTCTGTTTTCTATGACCCTTGTGTATAATGTTCTGTCTTGTTGCCATAAGGGAAGGTTTAATGGACGTGATCGCCGGGCTATTATAATCAAAACGAATCAAGAAATATTGGATTTTGTTAGGGAATAATTTTGATTTTCAACAAAATTAAGCAAATAGTAAGCTTCTTATAACTTCAGTGTCTGTCAGTTGTTTATTGACTAAAATTTGAGTCATTTTTTTAAGTAACAAAATAAGATCATTGCCATTGAAACGGAATGTTAAAGTAGTTGTTATTTTTTAACCAAGGACACGCCCCCTCCAAAAATATTAAAATAAATGAACCTAATCAACACAAGGAAACATTAGAATATATCATAAAACAAAAATAGGAAAAAGAAATAAATAGATTATACAATGATAATGACAATATAGACAATATGTCATAAAAAACGTCTTTCCTCGAGTTTGGCTCGGGTATTTGGTACTGGAGGATCAACATGGGCAAAATGCACTTGTTTCATGATCGCATTATCTAAGTTTTATTCATTCTAATTCTAATGTTTTCTGACTGTTTTCAAGACAACTTCATGTTTGTCGATCTTAGTTCTATGTAGTAGCTTGATGTCTCATAGTAATTTTTAAGAAAAAGAGAACCTTAGAAACGATTGTTGAATTTTAACGACAATCGTTCGCCATCGCTGCTCTTTAATACTTTCATGACTGTGCATGACATGAAGTAACAAATCGATTTTCAGGACTCATGACAAATTCGTTTAACAGTTGAGTAACCATTCTCCCCATTAACGACGGAGTATTATCATTATCATAATTGTTCACCTCCTTTATACAATGCTATCTGATCAGGGAGATAAATCAAATGTTTATAGGCTTCCTGGGAGAAGTTTCAATTGTTGTTAAGAAGTTTCAGTTTATTCCGCGCTTTTGATTCTATTTTCGGATTATTAGTGATGACAATAAATGTATCGAGGGGGGGGGGATGTTTTGGGTGTTCATCTCCCCCCCCCCCCTTGGCAAACGGGGGTGTTCAAACACCCCCTTGGCAAAACTATGAGGGGTGTTTTAGAATTTTAAAGACGCCCTTTATCTGTGTTTTATTTATGGCCCCTCCTGGCAAAAAAAATAATATATACATATTGTTTTGCTCAATTGCTCAAAAGACTGGTTACACCACAGTTTGACCCAAATATATTACAGTGTACCAAGGAGTGTTATTCAATAAAAATAACGTAGTATGGGGCAAAAGAAATTATGATTCCAACACTTTTGGATATACACATAGGTGTGATCATTCCATGTTGAATTTTCATCAATAAATAGATCTACTCCCCAAAACAATAATGTCTTTTTTTGTTCGACTGTCATAGTGGCAGGCATAGTGACATGTCAAGATCGAGGGCAGTGTAATGAAAGGGAAGGGATAGGCATTTTATTTCCTCAAGTTTTTTATGGTGAGTTTTGTGGACGTAAACAAATAAACTTGTCAGAGCATTTAAGCTTTTTCATACAAATTTAACTAAAAGAATAAAACGAATAAAAAAAAACATCCGTCTCGGGCGCTCCCGTCGTCACTCTTCTCGATCTAATGGGAACCAAACAAAAAATAGATAGTGTGCCCTCTCTCGACAGGTACACTCACATGCATATTGCGTAACTGATTATTTAATATACGGCACCTCAGCTCAGCTCAAGCCAGGTGATCGAATTAATCGGAGAGCCACAGCTCAGAACTGTAAAATCACTGACGTGACCTTGACAGCGCCAGGTAAGGTGTGCTGCCGTCTTTCTGAAAACATGATATAATGTATCCTGGAGAGATTTAATTTTACCTCCAATTTCAAATTTCTATGACTGCGTCTTTGAGTTTGACTGTGTGAGGTTTCATTGAAATTTGATTTTGAAGAGCCGAGTGAGTGAGTGCAGAGCGAACAGGGTCGGGTGAGGGGGACGGGGTGCTTGCCTGCTTGGAGTTGAACTCGAACGTAGCCTTAAAACTTAAAATGGCTTGGTGATTTATGAAATGCAATATTATCATGTCACCAAGCCTTAAACTCAGCTTGCGATTGGCATTTGCCCGTGGCTGTGTGAAGAGCTATGCAATATGCATGTAACCAAACGGGAAACAGGAAATAGCCAGGAATATTTTGAGGAAACAACCATTCAGTAATCCACTGTGCACATTACTTCAAAGCTTCAATCACGTCTCACGCATTGGTTTCTTCTTCCCCACTTCATACTACTAGTAATACTATTACCCGTAAGTAGCCTAGTAGATACGTAGTACAGGCTACACACAATGCGTTCAGATGAATCAGTGGTTTTCATGCATACATGTAGATCTATGTAAATATGTGATTTATGAATGATTATTATCTAGAAAAGGGCAATTAATGATTAATTAAACATATGGCTCCATACTATTACCCTTGTCACCAATTCACCTTTGACATCTGCCCTGAACTTTAAAGTGTACAGAGTGGAATGTTGATATTAAACGTGCATTACATGCTTATCAATATATGTCATTGATATTGTTATTTCATTGCTGCAAAAGTCTGCTATTATGGAAAAGAAATGAATTAAAAAAAAGCAGAACCACTCCTTCTTGTTATGCTTAAATACTTTTGCATCATTCAATACTCACATATGCCTGCTGCAAACAAATACCACATACATGTACTTGAGTTGATATCATGTTGCGCCAACTTAGTAGAGTACAAGTAGGCTACTACTGTATGATGGATTGCATTTCCTTTTTTGTTGTCATTCCAAGATTTATACTGGTCATATATGCTGTAGTATTTTCATGCTTTGCACATATTTACACGGCAGTTTATTACACAGTAGCACTAGTGTTTTGGAGGTATATTTGGAGGAGGGGCAAGGGGAGATTTACCCCTCCTGCCAGATTTCCAACGAAGAAAAATAAGGAGGCACATCTCGTGGTTTAAGTTATCTGGGGACTACAATTACTGTAGGATGGATTGCTTGGGAATCTATTGCAAGTCAATAATTGTAAGATGGTTCTTGGAAACAATGAAATTCTACACTTTTTCTGAAAAACTCTAGTACAGTTGTACTTTCAAAACATTAGGGGGATCACCGTGAGTTCAAGGTGAGTTTTGCCCCTCCTGATTCAAAGGTCTGGATATGCCACCAAACAGTACTTAGCAAATTAGGTTTCTGCTGACTATAGGCCTACATGTATACATTTGTACGTTGTATTGTAGAGATCTGGGCAGCGCTTCACAAAACGTTCATAAGTGCCAGTTTGGCTTCGCCAACAACCCATTGAAATGTATGTATTAAATTTAACATGCGTTTTAATGTGATGATCATGAACTTGTACAGTACTTATGACAGTTTTGTGAAACAGTGTCCTGATTCTCTTGTTAGCTGTTTTTAGGGAATGGATCATTATAGTAGGGAGTATTGCAGGGCTCTCTCTTTTTTTTAATTAAACAAAATTTAGTAGTATTAGTTAATGCACTGCCAAGAACCCATGGTGATTATATTGCTAATATAGAGATGCCATCATGTGGATATGTCAACGGACTGTGGATCACATTGTTAATGGTTCGAATCCCACTGCCGCACTAATGTTCATTGGCAAGACATTAATCTACATGTACATGTACATTTGCCACTCTCCACCCTGGTAATGTAAATGGGTGCCCGATATGAAGAAATTCTTCAAATGACAGCGTCTTATCAGGGAACCTTGTCTAATTATGCTCTCAGAAACATCAACTTTTAAATGCGCTAACTAAATGTTACTGTTAATAACCTTAACAATAAAAAAATAAAAATAAAGTGGTTGGTCCTCTTTGTAACAATGATTTCATCCATTACTATGGGCATGTATCTCATGTGTGTTGTGCAGGGACTTCATTGCTCATTGTGGATGAAACCTGGCAGAATAAAACAACCAGTGGAGAGCTGAGGACGTACGTACGGCATGGAACATAATTACAAGGTTATTTACCAAAACTTACTCTAATTCAGTTCCAGAACCTTGCTTTGACAGTCAATATTTTATAGACCTGCATATACACGTAAGGCCTAGCAGTATTTGTACAGCTATTTTGATCACATCTAGATTGGACGAGGGAATTCAACAGTTGGATTATTACGTATCTATGACGATGATGATGATGCATTATTTATACAATTGACTGCCAAGAAAGCAAGCCAGTTCTGCTATGTGATGTTAGCTATCAGGGGGACCAATGCTATCTGAGAGATATGGTTACTGAGGATGAATGCCTTTTGTAGGGAACTATGTGTATAGTACATCAACTTGGTTTTGAACCTAGGACCTCTTGGTTGTAAGACAGTTGCTCTATACCATTGTGGCATTTCATGTTTGGTGTTGAAAAGTAATTTGTTCTGTGGACTAAATACTGCTTGATATATACACTAATACAGTACCTGGGAGGTGTTTCACAAAGATCCTAAGTAGAACTTAACACTAAGTTGGACTTAAAAATGATGGACAGCCATTTGGGGCCTTTTGGGCCTTAAAATTAAATATATTTAAAAGCCAAAAATCAAGTATTTTAGACTTTCCATAAATTCCACATCAAGAACATGAAATCTCCCATGATGTTAGAAAATACGAATGATTTGAATCAACATTTTATGCCTTTTAAAATAACTTTTACAAAATATTTTCAAGGATGCTAATGGCTTTCCATAACTTTTAAGTCTAACTTAGAGATAAGTTTGACTTAGGATCTTTGTGAAACACCCCCCAGGTACTTCATTGTATACTTCAGCTCTGTGTGCATATTTGCAAGTGGCAGTTTTGATTGATTGAAATATGGGTACTAGAAAATATATGCTTGCTTAGGTGCTGCATGTGTAGCTCATGCCTTTATTGTGTGTACATGTATGTGTTTTTCATGACTTGATTCAAGCTACCACTGTTATTTCTTATTATGAATTAATCATCATTGATATTATTAATATTTTTAGTATAGCATTGTCAATCCACTGTACATGTACATACACTGTATGCCTACACTAGTCATCATGTATTTATGTAGTAAATATTGTAATTGAATTGCTCCAATGTGTCATACTCTACCAGCTATTATATTATTTATTTTCATGGTCATCATTGTTTTAAATGGCATGGTTACATTATAATAATCGTTGTCACTGCATGTATATGTACTCATCAACTTCTACAAATGTACTTTAATACCGGTACTGTAGTGGCTAACCCCAATTCTTATGATGTGAGATGAATTGCTGCGGTTTGTTGAAACTGTGCATGGTAGAAAAGCAAATTGTGTTTTATATTACATGTATGTGTTAGTTTAACCTTGTCCGTATTGTTATGTGTTTAATTGTGGATCTACAGATTTGCACATTGTTTATTATTTCCTCCTACATAGAGGGGTGAAGTGTGACGTCGTCAAAAATCTATTTTTTAGAATTTCTCCATTTTTTTTCTTCATATTCCGAAAGAACATCAAAAATAATGTCCAAATGTCGAAAACCAATTGAATATGTTAAGTATTGGCTGAGATATGACCATCTGAATGAATATATGTCCTATGGAAACTCAGTGTTATATGCTCTGGCTCCTGACATTATTTTTGATGTACTTTCGGAATATGAAGAAAAAATTGAGAAATTCTAAAAATAGATTTTTATGACGTCACAGCTTCGGTACTCTATACATACTACATGTACACGTTGTACATTTCTGTGGTCATGTGATTGTTGTAAATTGTGGGTCTAGCTTAATAGCATCTCATCATAATTTATGTCATTCAAAAAAAAAAATCTGTTTTGCATGTTGACGGTGATGGAATTTTCCTCTAAATATTTTACTTGTATATCTTGAGAGACCACACCTCGGATGTTTCATATGCAGGGAGCAAAGGTCAATCTCATTGTATTAGGCTGACATGCCATGAGTGTTGTACATGTACATATTGCATTAAACTACCATTTCCAACTTGATTCAGATAGTTATTGTACATTTTTAATTTTTTATGTTGATGCGCTAAACTAGACTACATTCGCACCTGTCTATTATTAAGACCACCCAAAGGAAATAGGGAAAACTGTCCACTGTAGACGGGTAGCCTTTCTAGACAGGTTCTACAACTCACTTCTTCCTAGAGAGAGAGAGAGAGAGAGAGACATGCAGGGTACAGTAGGTGACCACTATAGACATGTGGCCTTTATAGAGAGGTGACCACCAAGACAGTTTTGACAGTGCCTATATCGTTTATTTGGATCTCGTACACATATATCGGGCCTGATAATTACCCAATTTAAATCAGTTTCCTGATTTTTTAATTTTTTCCCGAATTTTTTTGGAGGAAAAAAACACCTGTTTTTTTGTAGTGCTCACTATCACCCCCAGATATGTATATGATGTAATTTACTTTTTACTTGTACTTATTTCTGAAAAACGTGGGCGTGTTCTCCTTGTGAGGGATTTCCCCTGTTTCTGTGAAGACTGCACCTCAGAATGTTTCGTGTGCAGGGATCATACATGTTGTAAAGCATTATGGGAGATTGACTGCATTGGTTACATGTTCAATTTTAGTCCGCATCGAAATGCCCATTTGGCCATTTCCCAAATCAATGACGAGACAGTTACTCCAAATCATGCACATAGATGCTTCTTCTTCACAGAGGCCATGAGTTAATGATTTTTTTATCTGTTTCCTATCCTCATTTTTTTGTTTATGACAGGAGCTTCCTCTAGACGACAATATGGAAGGGCCATCAGATTTGAAACCAGTTTCCAATAACAGCACTACATCACGACATGCTGAAGAAGGTATACATCTAATAGTTGTTATGGTGAACGGTTCAATTCTTAATTTGTCTTTGTCTTTGTCATTACCAGTATACATGTACATACTGTATTTTGCATGTTTTTAGGATCATTATTTTAATGTGGTTTGATTTCTAGGTCAAGTTCTAAACTTGAACCCTGGATCCAACACTATTCCTAACCCTGACCCTAGACCTTAAACCTAACCTAAATTCCTATTTTAACCCTTAAAGCATATCTGCACTAGTTTGGCCAGGAGGGATGAGACCTCCCTCAGGGTCACTGGCAGATGGTTATCTCATCACATCAGCTCTCAATTAACATAAGAAAAAGGGGATCATGGGGAACCAACGGGTACCGCTTAGGCACCTGCTTAGGCATTGTTGGCTATATAGAGGGCGCAACTAGATACAAGTAGTGCAGTCCCGCTTTAACCCTTCTTTTGATGAGAAAAATCCCAGCTCAATCATCTTGGGAGTAAATGTCAGAGCACCAAACTAACACATCTACATGTAATCATACTCATTGTTTGTGGTTGCTGGTAGCACATCATCAAACAGTTTTCATTGTGTGTGATTTGTTACGCTCAGATGGTCGTGGTGACGGTGGTGGCAATTCATTTCTAGAACCCAGTCAAAGTTCATTGGATACTGGGGTAGTTGGTAAGTTCTCCATAATTACTTTTCTTTTGAAGAAGAAGAAATCAACTTCATTTTGTTTTTTTCTATTTACCAATCAATATTTCGTCAAATTTATGAATTTAGACTATTCATCTTTGTTTTAAATATATCTTTCAACATATAAATTCATCTTCTCATTATGTTTGTCATTCTAATATATTCCATCTTTTCAATATGTTCTTGTTTATATATTCATCATTGTATATTTTCATCCTTTCACTATTTGTGTTTATTTAAATTTATTCATTTTTTAAATATATATTCATCTATTCAATATTTTCATCTTATTAATATTTTAGTCAGTTTGATTTATTCATCTTTTTAATATATTCATCTATTCAATATATTCACCTTTTCAATGTTTTTGTCTTTTTTATTTATTAATCTCCAATATTTTGTCTTTTTGATCTATTCAACTCTTCAATAGAGGTGGCCATGGCGTTACCCAGTTTCCCCAAAAAATGTCAACGTTTTTTTTCCTTTTAAAAATGAAATGTAACATACATGTATATATTTATGTTTGAATTTCTTTTTTATTTTTATATGGACAATAAAACCTGAATCTTGAATTCTGAAATTTACTTTGCTGCATGCATAGCACCATCATCATACTACATTATTATTTCTCCACATCTCTTAAAGCTTATCAGAACTAGTTTATAGGAGCGATTAGACCACTCTGCAAGATCACTGGACAGGTGGTTATCTCATCAACTCAGCTCTCAGTTAACATAAGAAAAAGAGGACCAATGGTCACCGATTAGGCATTGTTTTCTATATAGAGGGAGCAAGTAGCTACAAGTAGTACAGTGTGGCTTTAACACATTTGAAATTATAATATTTTCACAGATCCAGTCCTGTCCAATGGACGTCAGTCACAGTATGAAGCGACAGCTGACAATGGTGGAACTTACTTTGATGAAAGAATACCAATTCCAGACCAAGAAAATGTAAGTTGTTAACCTGCCACTATTATTCAGGTGACCTGACATTTGCTCTTGCAACAATTGCTTCAGGTGTCTTATCATCAAAGGTATATTGTCAAAGGGATTGGTCGAGGGTTGAATTTAGGAATTAGTGTAGGAAGCTGGTGCAGAGCAATCTTCGCATAAGCAAGTGATGTACAACTGACAGCTGAGAATGGTGGAACTTACTTTGATGAAAGAATACTGATTCCGCACCGAGAAAATGTAAGCTGTTAAGGCCTGGTCAGCCTCACTGATTACCATAACTGGGGGTGTTTCACAAAGATCCTATTAAGTTGAACTTATCTCTTACTTGGACTTAACAATTATGGAAAGCTGTTAGCATCTATGAAAATATTTAGTAAAAGTTATTTTAAAAGTCATAAAATGTTGATTCAAATCATTCATATTTTCTATTATCAAGTAGATTTCATGTTCTTGATGTGGAATTTTTTAAAAGTCTAATTTTTGCTTTTGAATATATTTTATTTTAAGGCTACAAACAGCTTTCCATAATTTTTAAGTCCAACTTAGAGCTAAGTTCGACTTAGGATCTATGTGAAACACCCCCCTGGAATGATAAATTGCTCCCAAATCACTCCCTTACAGTTTATGTGATACATGAATTGGAAATAATTTTAAGTCGGACCATCACAAATTAAGCCCTTGTCAATAGTTTCATCATCTTGTTTCGATCACTAGGCCACAGAATTTGTATAGAGAGCACCTCAATGACAATATCTGTGAGCCAATATTTGCACTACTTTGATGTAATAGTAAAAAAGGGCTGGAGGCAGTGTCCATACAGTTTGTTGACAGAACAAACTATATTATTGCTGAGAAAATCGGTTAGGTCTGACCACTTTTGTTATCCTTACTGCAGGGCTTTCCACTAATCGGCACGTGAGACATAAAGGGCCCAAAATCTATTAATTCCGGACGAACGGACCCCCAAAATGTAAAAATGTTAATACAGGGCTCATGCAAAGTCTCTATCCTCTCAATTTAAAAATGTTAGCATACTGCTCATGCGAAGTCCAGAGCCCCAAATGTCAAAATGTTAGCATAGGGCTATGCATACAGACTGTAAAAAGTTCCATTCTGGACCTCTTTCAAAAAAGTTAGTGTGGAATCCTTGGTTATTGGTCCATTATGAATTAAATCGTTATTGATTGGTCTAACTAAGGGCTTAAGCTGTTAGTTTATACACCCCTGTCTTTTGGTCTTTGACATATTCTCTGGTGATTGGTAACAGTTTTGCCTTGTGTGTTTTGTTAAAGAAATAGGGTTAGTGTTGCAATATAGTTTTAGGTTATAAATGTCTATTTTTTAGATTTAGAAGAGAATGTTAGATGTTAACTTGTCACTCATCCTGTATTATAAGATGGGTAGAAGAATCCCTGCAATCTGATTGGTCAATTACAGTGTAGATAATTTTACTGTATGCATGCGATATCGGGAATCGATAACATCGATATCCCTTTAAAAAAAAAATCTTATAATTTTTTTCTATTTCTTTTTCTTCTATATTTCTTTTTTCTTTAATCGTTGTAATCATTTTAATTTTTAAAAAAAATCATTATAATTCTTTTTGATTTTTTTTCTTCTTCTTTTCTTTAATTTATTTTTATTTTTAAAAGAGTATGTATTTTAATGTGAAGGTAGGTCATTACAATTTTGTTAATGTTTTAATTTCATGCCTCATGGGTTCAAACCATTCATAAGTACCTTGTGCACACAATTCCTATCGACGCACTCAAACCTGTGCATCATTTGTATGCTCACAGTGCTCCCACATACACTGCACAGTCTAGTGACGATTTCGTGGGGGCTTTATTTTGGTAATTATATACATGTGTAGAGCAAGGATTCCAATTAGCATTTTACGTTAGGGTTACAATTAGGATAAGAGTTAGGGTGGGGTAGGGTTAGGTAGGCACAGTGTTTGCTTGAGGTTTGAAGTGAAGAAAGTGGTTATGGTTAGGGTAAGGGTCGGGATTTAGGGTTAGGGTTTATAGGAGTGAGGGGTTAGGTACAGTGTTTGCTTCAGGTTTGAAGTGAAGAAAGTGGTTATGGTTAGGGTAAGGGTCGGGGTTTAGGGTTAGGGTTTATAGGAGTGAGGGGTTAGGTACAGTGTTTGCTTCAGGTTTGAAGTGAAGAAAGTGGTTATGGTTAGGGTAAGGGTCGGGGTTTAGGGTTAGGGTTTATAGGAGTGAGGGGTTAGGTACAGTGTTTGCTTGAGGTTTGAAGTGAAGAAAGTGGTTATGGTTAGGGTAAGGGTCGGGGTTTAGGGTTAGGGTTTATAGGAGTGAGGGGTTAGGTACAGTGTTTGCTTGAGGTTTGAAGTGAAGAAAGTGGTTATGGTTAGGGTAAGGGTCGGGGTTTAGGGTTAGGGTTTATAGGAGTGAGGGGTTAGGTACAGTGTCTGCTTCAGGTTTGAAGTGAAGAAAGTAGTTATGGTTAGGGTAAGGGTCGGGGTTTAAGGGTTAGGAGTTAGGGTCTGGGTTTGAGTTATGGGTTAGGTACAGTGTTTGCTTAAGTTAAGAAAGTGGCTAGTACAGGATATTGACCATGGAGGAATTGTCACGAGAGCATGGGTCGCACACCCCCCCCCCCCCCCAGCCCTCCCCCTTCTCTCTCGCCCTGGAGCCTGTTTTCCCCACCAAAGGTCAGAGGCACTTTGACTTAAATAGTCTGAAGGGTTGCATCACGTTTGCACTGGCAACAATTAATGGAAAGGAGAGAGAGGGATTTCACACAGAGGAAGTTAGAAGAAGTTAGAAGGAAAGCCAGCCACCTGATACTTCCTTTAGTAGTACAGTCAAGTTGCTTTCCTGTCTATTCAAATTGAAAGAAAGATTGAGAATCAACAATCATCGTTTTATCACTTCCACTTCCTCTAGTAGTAAATGCTACATATATGATATTGTGCTACATGCAGTCTTTAAGGGGATGCACAGTTTGGGTCCAAGGTAATATATTTGAGACAAAAAAATGTGTTCTTCATGGTACATCTAGTTGGTTTTATACATGCATGCATATACATGTAAAATCAATAATAATTTCTCTTCAATTTACTAACATATTCAAATTGTATGCATACTTTTTAAACAAATGTTCTTCTTCACAACCTGAAGCCTGCCCGGGGTTTGCCAGACATATCAACAAGTCATGTATGCAGGCTGGATTTCGAGTATTATTTTCCATTCATTGATAACGGGTTAATGGAATAACTTGTAACTAGGAGGCGCGGTACCTCAGTTGGTAGAGCAGTGGTCTCGTAATCAAGTGACCCGGGTTCGAAACCAAGGTGATGTGCTAGTGCCCTTTGGTAATTAGGCATTAATCCTCATTACCAGGTCCCTCGGAGAGGACCTAAAGCCATTATTCCTCTGGTTGCTTACTTACAAGCATTTATGCTTTCTTAGCAGTCAAATAACCACCACTACCCTAGGTCCCCACGAAAGAAACATAATTTTGAATATGTTAGTAAATGGGGTTAGTAGATTTAAAAAACTAAAAGATGGGCAAAATAATGTAAAATGTACAGAAGTATAAAAGGTTTGAATGTTTGGCAGTGCATTTACATGTAGATGTCGTCATCTCTATGATAAATTCTCATCAATTTGTTGCCTTATCTATGCATGACATCTATATCCTATAAAACTTAGAATTGAAGATCACTTTGCCATTAATGTGAACTTCAATGGAAACCTTGAATTGATTGGTTGCTGAGAGATGTTAACCATGGTAGTTAATATCGATGGCAAAGTTACCATCAATGGTAAGATTTATGCAACAGGGCCCAGGTATGCATTTGTAAAGATCACATTAGGTAGTGTCACACAGAAAAACCCTGACCCATCTTGAGATTTTAGAAATCTAGTTTTTTCATTTACGTCGGTGACAGACTGGTGACAGACAGGCTACAAATAATCCGGATAACTAAAATCCAGATTTTTGATGGGCCATTGCGCACACCCCGTTTAGGTTAATAAGCTTTGTGACATCACACGTTTAAATGTGCACATTTAAACGTGTGATGTCACAATGCTTATATAAAGGGATTATTTCAACATTGGTGTCAGACAGAAAAATCCCTTCAAAAATCCTTTCAAGGGAGAATTATCTTGCTTCGTTACAGGGTTTTTGAAGGGATAATTGATGACAGACAGCCAATTAAGAGGATAACTAAAAACCAGATTTTTGGCCTCTCGGTGACACCGCCTAATGTTTCAATTTCATTCTTTTCAGTACGCCTTCAGTTTCCGTAAGTTATGGGCGTTCACTGGACCTGGCTTTCTAATGAGCATTGCGTATCTGGATCCAGGTAACATAGAGTCTGACATGCAATCAGGATTCATCGCAAAGTTCAACGTAAGTTCACCTTCAACTCAGAATTATATTGGAGGGTTCTGTGAAATGTGTCATATACAATTTTTTTGTTTTCTAAATTTAATGAGATAGCAAGTGAAAGAGGTGCTTGACTCATTTGTGTTTGATCAATTTCAACTTAACTTCTCTATGTTATAATACCTTTATAAAAAGAATTATAAATGTGAAAAGTCAGACTTCCCTTTTTTATTTTCTTTGCTTTAAATTCTTTTTTGTCAATAAATAAGCAATTATCTATGTTACACAATAACTTGAAATTTGTTATCCAATGTAAAAAAATTGAGAACGATCCTATCTGTTTGGGTTGAAATCAATAAAGTTTGAATTTTGAATTTTAAGTCTTCATGAACTCCATTTATCTTTTTACCTGATTTATCTCCATCACAGCTGCTATGGGTACTGATGTTTGCCACCCTCCTGGGTCTACTTCTCCAGCGGCTGGCAGCCAGACTGGGCGTGGTCACTGGATTGCATCTCGCGGAGGTGTGTTACCGGGAGTATCCCAAGTACCCCCGCATCTTTCTCTGGATCATGGTGGAGATAGCTATCATCGGCTCTGACATGCAGGAGGTCATTGGAACGGCCATCGCATTCTATCTGCTCTCTAATGGAAAGTGAGTATATATGACCATGTAGAAAGGTCAGTTACAATGTATATAAGTGTGTGTGTGAGAGAGAGAGAGAGAGAGAGAGAGAGAGAGAGGAACAGAGGGAAGGAAGGTGGGAGAGAGAAAGAGAGAGAGAGATGGAAGATTTTTTTTTTTTTTTTTTGTGCTCACTATAACCCCTGATTAAAGCATTTAATGATTTGAAAAATAATCCATGATTGTACCTTCCACATCCCTGAAAAGTGATAAAGGAAACCAAATTTAGGCAAGCTGAATACAGGATGCAAGTTTAATGTCTATTTTTATGCTTTCCTGTCTTCCCCTTTTATTTCTTTATTACAGGATTCCTCTCTACGCTGGTGTTCTTATAACAATCACAGACACATTTGTTTTTCTGTTCCTTGACAAATATGGTAGGTCAAAGGTCATTCATTCATTCAATTAATAGACAGGAGAGGGAAGAGAGAGAAAGAGAGAGAGAGAAAGGTTGAGGAGTTGGAAAATTTGCCATCCGCATGTTCAGTGATATAATGCAGAATAGTGTAGGGAGGGATGAACAAAGAGAGAGAGAGAAAAAAAGAAGGAAAGAAAGAGAGAGAGAAATAAAGAAAGAAGGGAAAGAAAGAGAAAGAGAGAGAGAGAGAGAGAGAGAGAGGGGGGGGGGGGGAAAGAAAGAGATAATAGAGAAAAAGAAAGAAATAGAGAGAAAGAGAGAGAGAGAGAGAGAGAGATTAGTTCTTGAGTGCATGGTTTGTATCTACATGTATTGTATTAACGATCTGTTTTAATATACTTGTATATTTAGAACAATCATATCGATTATAAGTATTGCTAGCAAATGTGATACATGTAGTAGACAAAAGTTTATGAGTTGAAGTGTGTGAGAGTGAAGAGAGATGGAGAGGAATGGTGATATCATGTACCTGTTCAACACATATTTTATTTGTAAACATACATTTATTGAAGCCTGTTGAATTACATTTCTTTTTCATTTGCCTTGCATCCTGAAAATCATTTATATTGCAGCAAAGCTTTTACAAGAAACAAAGTCACCTGATACCCGGAAAGAATGGAAAATACTAGCCTTTATATTATCTTGTGGTTGTTCCTCTGACGGCATAGATCCATGTAACTTATAGAATAGTTGACTGATAGAGAGGAGATTCAAAATATATACTTTGGGGATTGCTTTCTCTGTCTATAAGGAGCAGTGCATTGTTTCATGCAGCTGCTGTAAGGTTCATTCCATTGAAACGTGTACTCATTTCCGTATAATCAGTGGGATAATGGTGAACGTTTAAAGTTTTTGTCAAGTTTTTGTTTGTGAGGCGCTGCCAATCCCTACCTTTAAACAGAGAAAAATACTTTCTCCAGTTCCATGCACTTTTATAGAAATGTATTCCAGTGATTCAGTTTGATCACATTTGGTTTTGTTGTTTTGTCAAATTGTTTCTGGGTAGTCAAAATATTTTTTAAAAGGGAGTGGTCACAGGAGAGCCCTATTTATTTGAAAAAAAAAGACTTTTGGCAATTGACATCATTTGGAAAGATACTGAAGAAACTGTACACCAAATGTAATAATCAAGAGTAATTTAATAATGGCAATCTAAAATAATTTGGATTTCAAATATCATCCCTAAATGATATGATTTTTGAAATCCATCAATCATAAACCAAGAACATGGATATTTATTTTGACTCTACCATTAATTAGGACTGGGGAAGTAGAACAGTCAGACGGTGGGATTGTAGATTCTATTGGGAAATGTCCTTTTTTATCATTATTTTTTCTATCGGGGATGCACTTTACCTTTAATTCAAATTTGCTATGGGAACACATCTGGAAAGGCATTTTTTTCTGATATTAGATCAAGTAGTCATTCTTCACTTCTCTCTTTTATTCTCAGATTCGTTTCCTTAAAAGTCGATAAGTCATCGTCACTTAGCCAATTTGTTTAATTTGATTTTCTGTCACTACCTGAACTCAAAATCATTGAAAAAGTCAAGACCAAAGAGCTTGAAAAGTAAAAACAGCCTTTGCAAACTAACTTGAGTTCTGGTAAAAAAAGAAAATGAATTCTCACAGAATCTAACGAAACTTACACTGAATGTTCAAGATTACAAATAAATGTCATGTGCCAAACAATTTTGGAAGAAAATTTATACTGGCTGAGTAATGAGCATAAAAAGATAAGGAAATCAGGGTAGTACTAGCCCCGACACCATGTGTGTTGTCCCATATACATCTTTCTGTGTAAGTGATTGTTACTTTACCAAGACTCTACCAAATTTATGATGATTTTGATGACTCCAGAACCTTGCATTACACACCATTACTTACATGCTATATAATCAACTTTTCTGATCCATTCCACACCTTTTTTTTCACAATGCAATCGCATTACCAGAACTCAAGTTTATCTTTAACAAGTACTGGATTTGCTATTTATGTTGAAAACTGTGGCCTGAATAGTAGCACATTGTTATTTCAATATTCTCTTTAAAAGCAACTTAAGAAAAGCATGCAGTTGGACATGGTCAAAGTTGAATATTACCTTGAAATGCTATATATTTGTATTCAAATAAAGCCAATATTGCATATGTAGCTCAAAACGCAGAATTGATTTTGCATATTACTTGTGTAAACTTCCCAGAAGTTTGATATAAAACATTTGAATGAAATTGAATTAACTGCATTTTCACTTGAGACTTTGTAGACTTCAACTGTACATCTTTATCTTGTTTTAAGCTTCATTAGATTGGATCTTCATGTTAGATAGTTCATCAGTTTTACTGATTTTTATTATTCCACCTTTTCATCATTTCATCTGTATCTCTTTGTACATGAGTAAACAAGCAGACAAGTTGTCTTGTAGGCCTGTCTTACAGGATACAACTCTGTTTTGGATTTTTTGTGTTTTACCTTGGAAACAAATTTATTCATATGCCAAGTTTCTACCACTTTATGGGTAGATACAATTTCACCATTATTTTGTTTTTTCCATTATTTATATTGTTTGGGATTTGATGATGTATTGCACCTTTATTTAATATTGGTAACTCTGGTGATTCTTAAATTTATCTATTGAATGACATGTATATGGTTACAAGCAGTTTATTTATATAAATTTAAATACATTCAAACCTGCTTTACCTGTATAGAAAGTCCACCTGTCAACAGAGACCACATTTGTTGTTTCCCTTGAAAATGGTTTCTCAATTAATCATGTACCAAACAAAGGAACCTGTAGATAAAGACCACCTGTCTATAAAGACCACTTTTGTTGTCTCCCTTGGCCAGTCTTTATAAACTGGTTTCACTGTATTACTATCCTTCTTTAACAGCAAGTTCAACTTAAAATGAAGAGAATTCAATCAAATTAAGACTCAAATAACTTGCACTAAAGGATCACTACTGGCATGCTCTTATTTTTATTTTATCTTATTTGTGTAAAATTGTGGCCATTCAGGTCATTTCATTTTATACATGGTACATCACTCATAGATTTTTCTCTCTTGTTTTAATTTTAGGTCTGCGTAAATTAGAAGCATTCTTTGCATCGTTGATAATAGTGATGGCCATTACATTTGGATATGAGGTGAGAGACCAAGTAGCTTTAGAAGAAGAAGACTACAATCATTTAGCGATAGGACCATCACCGGTTATCTTTAAAAATCCTGATGATTCCTCGGTTAATAGCTTTTATAGGTGTCGTGGTCAAGTGGATACCTCACTGGACTGTAGATCACATGGTTTGCGGTTTGAGTCCTGGCTAAGAAATTTACTTATCTCGTATTCAAATTGCATTTTAGACTTATACTTACGTGAGACAAAATCAAAGTAAAATACTTATTGATAAGCATTGTGACATCACACTGTCAATCAAAAGTAATGCGCAATTAATGCGTTGCAATAAATGCGCGCTGATATAATTGTCCGCAGGTTATAATACTGCGTAGAAAACCATATGCCTGCCAATCAAGGTCTCCAAATAATTGGCTTAAGTCTGGTAGGGAGCCGTCTTAAATTTAGGATAAAATACTTAGCCAAAGTTTGAACTGAATACCAAAATAGGCTAAGTATTTTATCTAAGCCAAATACTAAGTAAAAAGCTTAAATTTTGTACTTAAGTTTTGAATTGAATACGGGACCTCATCTCTTCATTGGTAATATGGTCAATTAATGATTTCCTGCACTGTTTTTCTGTTCCACAAACTTTCAGTACGTGGCCGCAGCTCCAGACCAGGTGCAGGTTGTGAAGGGGTTGTTTGTACCCTCCTGTGGAGACTGTGGAGAACAGGTGATCCTGCAAGCTGTAGGGGTCATAGGGGCCATCATCATGCCTCATAACATCTATCTGCATTCTGCGTTAGTCAAGGTAAATATACAGTCAAACCTGTGACCACCTGTATAGAAAGACCACATTTTTTGTTTCCCTTGAAATGGTTTCTCATTGAAACATGTACTAAAGGAACCTGTCTACAAAGACCACATTTTTTGTTTCCCTTGAAATGGTTTCTCATTGAAACATGTACTAAAGGAACCTGTCTACAAAGACCACTGTTTGTGTTTCCCTTGGGCGGTCGCTATAGACAGGTTTGACTGCAGCACAGCGTTATATATGAATCATATACAGTCAAACCTGTCTTAGTGACCACCTCTCTATTAAAGGCCACCTGTTTATAGTGATAATTTTTTGTTGTCTCCCTCAAGATATAAATATGTCAAGAAGGGCCACCTGTTCTACAGTGGTCACTTTCTCTGTTTTCCTTGGATGGTCTTTTAGTTTGACTGTAGAATAAGACGTGGATATAAACTGTCATTCAAGTAGAGTTTATAAGAAATTTATAGATCTGGGCCTCATCTTATAAAGAGTTGGGATTTATTTGATACAATCACAACTCTTTCTTATACAGGGCCTTAATCTTGAAATGTCTAAAGCCCCTCTAAAGTGTTGGAAGCCCCAAAAATTGGATCTATGGCAAAATTTAACTGAATTTGTATCATAACGTGAAAGAGGATGTCATTTAAGACAATTAATTATTTCAATTATTTTCATAACAAATGTGTTCAAAGTTTAATATTGAGGAAAGTATACAAAATTTAGGTTTTCTGCATACAACAGAAAACCTAAATTATGTTTTCTTTTATCAATATTTGTCTTCAAATACATTTTTTTGGGGGGAAATCTTTGCAGAATTGTGTCTTAAATGACATCCTCTTTCACATTATGATACAATTTAAGTGAAATTTTGCCATCCAATTTTTGGCGAATTTGGGACTCCCAACACTTCAGAGGGGCTTTAATCTAAAGCTTTTCCTTATGTATTCGTATAATCTACCCAGCCAATGTTATTGCTCTTGCTCATTATTTATTCATGTAAAAGTCTCGAGACGTAGAGAGGAGCAAGAAAGAGGCCGTGAAAGAAGCAAACAAGTACTACCTCATTGAGGCCAGTATTGCTCTCTTGATCTCCTTCATCATCAACCTGTTCGTCGTCTCTGTCTTCGCTGAAGGACTTCATGATAAAACAAATGCACAAGTGGTAAGATATAGAAATGTACTATAGATACTCAGTGACTCAGTAACATTGTTGAAGGTAGATGAACAAACTGTAATTTTTGTATGAATATGAAATGTTCTTATTATATTCCTTTTACTGTACTAACCCTCTACATGCAAAAATTCCTGAAAAAATTCTCAAACCACAAAGATATTTATGGTTTTCTTTAAAGGCGTCACCTTGCAACACCCTAATTCCCAAAACTGTTTTTTGAATTTTCCCATCTGTTTTCCATGAAAATAAGACATAAAACATGCTTTTAAAAATCTTTCAACCCTTAAATGTCTGGAATGGTGTATAGAGCAAATTCATTGCTTGGTATGATTTACATTAAATGTAATTAAATTGCAATAATATAGTTGGGAGAATTAAGGAATCAATCAGATAATTTTGTCCCAATTGTTTTCATTAATAATGGTATGTTTTCATTCAAACTTTCAGATTATTTTTTATTGTACATCCAGCATTGAAGTCACTACCTTAGCACCATTTTCTCTCATCTGAACAATGTTACCAAGTCCCTCTAATAATGATAATGAATACAAATTGGGTCTTACCTGTATGTACTCATCGTAGCTACATCCGTTTTAAAAATGCTCTTCCTGCGGGCCCTCCAAGTTTAAAAATCATAAAAAATCTATTGTATCTCATATCTTGCAGTGCATGTACATTGTATAATGTATTTTACCATGCATTGTATCTGTAAGATAAATGTAAGAAACTACTTATTGCAGCATTTCAATTCATGTTACAGGACCATATGATTACTAGAATATTGTAATATTGTAATTGCCTTAAGTTTGTCTATTTTTGTTCTCTCTTACAGCATAACAAGTGTGTGGAGCACAACCTTAACATGTATATTGATGTTTTCCCAAATAACGATACTTTAGTGGAGAGAGTCGATTTATACCGAGGGGTAAGTCTATCTAATAGCTGACTGCAAGTTTGGACTGATTGTTTTAGTAATTCAAGACCAAGTAATTTATGTTCATGCGACCTCTTCAAGCATAATTTTCTTGAGAGATAGATAATTGCAAATTAAATTTGTTGTGCAGGTTGTGTGTAACATTTCCAAAAGTTAGTTGAATTGTCCATATCCCTGATTTGATATGATAAAAAAAACCTTAAAGGTTTCAGACAAGATAAAATGATGTAATGTTCTTTTGGGGAGTGTGATATTTGGAAGATGAGAACATCACATAAAACTTGTTAGTGTTCTTGAAAATATGCTGTCCATTAATTTTTGTGTGTACTGACTTATTTGAAATTTAGATATTACTTGTTAAGAAGTGATTATTAAGTCAATATTATACCAATTAAATGTTTGAACTAATGTTCAAGTAATTGTTTTCCAATTCCCCAGGATCTTCTGAGGATCAGTAAATTGCCCTCAGAAGTCAAGATATATATGTGTAACTATGGGTGGTATTCTCATAAGTTAAGCCGGGACTAAGTCCAGACTAAGCAAGAAATTTAGTTCACATTTCTATGGAATGCTAGGTTTCATCTTCCTCCTTCAATATTCATGACAAAGATAATCTACCAAAGACTTTGTTGAAATTCAGTTCATACTCATATTATCTTTTTCTTCCCATTTCATTGCAAAATTATTTTTTTGGACACTTTTCATTGAAGGATTAAAATAATCTGTACAGGGTAAATGAGTTGGCAACTGGCACTCCATAAAAGTGTGGACTTACTTAGTACGCGCTAACTTAGTACGCGCTACCGGAAAACCACCCTATGAATTTAATGTATGGTTGTTTATTTTCATCTTGTTCCTTCAGGGTGTCTTTTTGGGCTGCCAGTATGGTGCTGCTGCCCTCTACATTTGGGCTGTGGGCATCCTGGCATCAGGTCAAAGTTCAACCATGACCGGTACCTATGCAGGGCAGTTTGCCATGGAGGTAGGTCAACTGATTTCAGAGTAGGGGGAGGGGGGAAGGGGGAGGGGGGGGGGGGGGGGGGGGAAGGGGGAGGGGGGGGGGGGGGAGGACATTATCTAGAATCAAGAAAAAGGAGATGCTAGAAGAGATGAGAGCATCAGACCTCACCTATTAGAACGCTGAAGACTGAAAAGCTTGGAGAAGGGCCAAAAGGGAAATGAAACATCCAACCACACAACATAGGAAAAACGGTCTAACGGCTAAGCGATGGTGATCAAGAATGAAGATTCAGCTTTTCGAGAGAGAGAGAGAAAAAAATTTAATAGAGAGAAAAAGAAAGAAAAAGAAAGATCAGAATTTGGGCTATGTAACCTACCTATGGCCGAGGTTGGTTACTGTGAAACCCAAAAGACTCTTTCATGAGTGATGTTTAGATTTGTGAAAGACATTAAAAGATGGGAGTTGTTGCTACCTTGTTTGGCGTTCAACAATAAGGGATAGAGCAACGTCGATCTGGCGCTGCTCAGTGGCTGCCGGGCTCACGATCAATTGGGCAAAAAGAATTTCCGTTTCGGTTTAATAAAATTTGGAGTGGACTATTACTTAGGCTAGTGTGATGCAATGCAAATGATGGAATTACAACATATTTTGGAAATGGTGCGAGTTCTGTGCTGCAGTAAAATTTGTTCAACACTACTGAAATCTTATTTCCATGCAGGGCTTTTAAAATGTGAAGTGGTCGCAACAGAGGCGTATCCTTTCGAGCTAGTCTATAGTAAGCGTCATCTACATATATATGCCCATCATCATCATCATCATTACTCAAGTCACATCTATTCTGCTAGAAATTACTTTATTACCAGACTACATATATTATATACTAGATCTCTGAGAAGTGACTATCTTTTGTGGAGCGGTGTGTGCAGCGCTTTGTAACCGCAAGGAAAAGGCACTACTGGTATATCAAATATCTTTTGGATTGGATCTTTATTCATGTCTTTCTCACTCAACTGAATGTTTCCTTTTCATACAGGGCTTTTTAAATCTGAAATGGTCGCGATGGAGGAGGATCATTCTGACCCGGTCTATCGCCATCTGTCCCACCATCCTGATAGCGATCTTCAGTGGTATTGATGATCTCACTGGGATGAATAATCTACTTAATGTTCTGATGAGCTTGCAGGTGCGTTGCTCGACGTCATACTTACTTGTATTGTGTAGCACAATGTGATTTCAATTACCTACATGTTGATGTAGATATGGGTTAGGGGTTTTGTTTGGAGGAATAACCATTTAAAGCCACACTGTACTACTTGTAGCTACTTGCTCCCTCTATATAGAAAACTTCCCAATCGGTGCTTGTTGGTCCCCCATGATCCTAGCTCATTTTCTTATGTTAATTGAGAGCTGAGTTAATGAGATAGCCACCTGTCACAGTGACCTCACTGGCTAGCTGGGTTGTCTAATCCCTTCTGTCTGAACTAGTACAGCCGACCTTTAATGGTCTTATGGTCTTACAGGTACATTACCCGTTCTCATACGTTCTTGTGTATTGTGTAGTACCATGTGATATCATTTATGTACATGTAGACATTAATTAGGGCTATTGGTTAGATGAATGACCTATTTGAAATGAGCTTACAGGTATGTGCTACATGTAGCTTCATTACAATTATGAATATTATCAATTATTTGACTTGAGAAGAAGCAGAAAAGTTAAAGAAATACATTAGAGGATCAAAGTTTCAGAAAAATGAGACAACTAATAAAGTGCACCTACCTAAAATCAGGAAAATTCATCTGTATTGGTAGTAAGTGTGTATGATTGAAATTGAAATTTCTGATATCAAACACAAAATTATCACCTCCAAAATTTTCAGCTGTCAAGCTACAGCCTTCCTCAGCGATTTGACCTAACAAGATCTTTCTGACATAATTGGCAATAGTCGGGTCGTTAATATTTGGAAGTTTGTAGCACCCCTGTCTTTATTGAGAGGTTCGAGGGCCCTAATACTTCTAGGTCTAGATCATGATTTGGGAATCTGATGTGAGTCATATGTGATGTCATACAGGGAAAAGTCTTCCATTTGCCTTGTACCCAAATTACTTTAAAATATCTATTCTCCTAAAGAATGGTCTTATAAAAGTCAAGGACCGTTATCACTATCTAGTATAAGGTCCTAACTCTTGGTGCTCTTGTTAAACATTTATTTATTTATTTATTCATTTATTAGTCTTTTTTTAGTAGGGTGGCTCCATCAGTAGTTAAAAACTGTTTTCCGTGGAGGCCCCACAACATAAATACAAAATCTACAAAGATCATGAATTTGTTAATCCTTTAAAACTGTTTGTCCCACATCTCAAGTATCTTTCACTTTCTTGATTTTAAATTGCTTTCTTTTTAATTACAGCTTCCATTCGCACTTATTCCCATCCTGACCTTCACCAGTAGTAAGCCTCTCATGGATTCATTCAAAAATAATCTGTAAGTATATCTTTTCTCACTTATTATAATAATTAGATCAATTTATACAGTGCGTCCCAGAAAAAACGAAAGCGAGAATTATTGATGGTTTATCATAACTTAAATCACAATTATAATTGATAAATGACACATATTTGTAAAGCTTAGATCCCCCTCTTTCATTTGATGTAACACATATGATGCATATTTCATTTATGAGTGATTAAAAGCAATTTGAAGAGAGGAAACCAAAATGTCGTTTGGCGGACGGTATCTGAATTTCAAAGAGAAAATCATGTTTCTAGAAAGTTCAATTCCTGCCCTTTAATATGACACCTCAATCAGGAAAAATGAGCCAGAAATAACAAAGTTCTGTTTGTTTAAAGTAATGCTTGCATTTCCATAATTTAAGTAAACAAACTCGTTTTCACTGGCTGCCTGTTGTAGCAACAAACAGAGTTGAAAAACTTAACTCCGTTTCGTTGACGATCAGCCGTGCATGAAGTCTTTCATCTTTTTTGTATAGTCAGGTGGTCTTTATAGAGAGGTGACCAACTAAGGCAGGCTTGACTGTATCTACACCACACATTTCTCTCTCTAGGGACACAAAATACATGGCCACTATAGACAGATGGTCTTTATAGAGAGGTGACCACTAAGGCAGGTTTGACTATCTCCAACACACATTTCTCTCTCTAGAGACACAAAATACATGGCCACTATAGACAGATGGTCTTTATAGAGAGGTGACCACTAAGGCAGGTTTGACTGTATCTACAACACACATTTCTCTATCTAGAGACACAAAATACATGGCCACTAAAGACAGGTTATCTTTATAGAGAGGTGGCCAACTAAGACAGGTTTTACTGTATCTACACCACACATTTCTCTCTCTAGGGACACAAAATACATGGCCACTGTAGACAGATGGTCTTTATAGAAAGGTGACTAACTATTAAAGGCAGGTTTGACTGTATCTACAACACACATTTCTCTATCTAGGGACACAAAATACATGGCCACTATAGACAGGTGGTCTTTATAGAGAGGTGACCACTAAGGCAGTTTGACTGTATCTACAACACACATTTCTCTATCTAGGGACACAAAATACATGGCCACTATAGACAGGTGGTCTTTATAGAGAGGTGACCACTAAGGCAGATTTGACTGTATCTACACCACACATTTCTCTATCTAGGGACACAAAATACATGGCCACTATAGACAGGTGGTCTTTATAGAGAGGTGACCACTAAGGCAGGTTTGACTGTATTAACACCACACATTTCTCTCTCTAGGGACACAAAATACATGGCCACTATAGACAGGTGGTCTTTATAGAGAGGTGACTAACTAAGGCAGGTTTGACTGTATCTACAACACACATTTCTCTCTCTAGGGACACAAAATACATGGCCACTATAGACAGATGGTCTTTATAGAGAGGTGACCACTAAGGCAGGTTGACTATCTCCAACACACATTTCTCTCTCTAGAGACACAAAATACATGGCCACTAAAGACAGGTTATCTTTATAGAGAGGTGGCCAACTAAGACAGGTTTTACTGTATCTACACCACACATTTCTCTCTCTAGGGACACAAAATACATGGCCACTGTAGACAGGTGGTCTTTATAGAGAGGTGACCACTAAGGCAGGTTTGACTGTATTAACACCACACATTTCTCTCTCTAGGGACACAAATACATGGCCACTAAAGACAGGTTATCTTTATAGAGAGGTGGCCAACTAAGACAGGTTTTACTGTATCTACACCACACATTTCTCTCTCTAGGGACACAAAATACATGGCCACTGTAGACAGGTGGTCTTTATAGAGAGGTGACCACTAAGGCAGGTTTGACTGTATTAACACCACACATTTCTCTCTCTAGGGACACAAAATACATGGCCACTATAGACAGGTGGTCTTTATAGAGAGGTGACTAACTAAGGCAGGTTTGACTGTATCTACAACACACATTTCTCTCTCTAGGGACACAAAATACATGGCCACTATAGACAGGTGGTCTTTATAGAGAGGTGACTAAGGCAGGTTTGACTGTATCTACAACACACATTTCTCTCTCTAGGGACACAAAATACATGGCCACTATAGACAGGTGGTCTTTATAGAGAGGTGACCTCTATTGGTTTGACTGTATTAAAAGCCGATTGTATAGATTTCCACACTCGACCCAGGTGATGTAAATGGGTACCTGGCAGGAATTAATTCTTTGAAATGCTAGAGTGTAGTAATGGCAGCCATGCTAAAGCAGGGGTAATAAATGTGGAGCGCCAGGAGTGTCAAGTCTAAGGGACATGAGCACTATACAAGAACGTTCTATTGTATATTATATCCTGCATCAAAAATTTGTTGGCTTTGATTGGTTGAGAGCTTGTCACATGACCAGAAATATTTGACCTATTAGAAAGTACTATATGAGAATACTATTTTGGTTTACTATTTGGGAGTTGAAAAAAAAAAAGTTAATTTTTTGTTTTAATTGAATCAATTTTTTTTCTTCAAATCTTAATTTAATGAAAACAAAATATTTTGTTTAATATTTAAAAAAAAAAAAAATTGTTGATGCAGGATATAAAACAAATATACCATGTCTTCTATTCGAGGTACTGGTTAAACTATGGGCTTCAGTGACTCCAAAAGTACCATTTGCTTTGGGGCTGCGCCCCTTAGAAAATAGTACTATTGGTGTCACCTCTTGCGCATATTTTTAACCAGAACCTCTCAAGGCAGTGTATATTTGTATATTTTTCCTGTTTCTTCCCCCCCCCCCCCCTCCCCAGGTTATCTATCATAGCGTGCTGCTTGTTAGCTGTCTTGGTGATAGGCATCAACATCTATTTTGTAGCCGTTTTCCTACCCACATTACCACAGCACTGGGCGATGTATCTCTTTGAAGCCGTTATGTTGCTGGTCTACTTTGCCTTCATATTTTACCTGGTGAGTGTTGTAAAGATTGCTTGGTATGAAAACAGCAAATAGTTAATAAGTCCATGAAGAATGATTTTGATACTTCATTATGTTTTCAGAATTTCACTAATTTTTCTCATAGTCATATTACATGTACATAATAATAATAATAATTAAATGTTTTGATATGCCTGGAGTGCAAAGGAAAATGATACGTGAGATGTTGATTAGGCAGTTGAAGTTCATGGGTCACATTACACGTAAAGAAGGCCTAGAGAATCTTGCTTTGACAGGGAAAATTGTGGGAAGAAGGAGTAGGGGAAGAAGGAGGATACTTTGGATGGACAGTCTGCAGAAATTGCTGGAAGAGAGAGGAGTGAAAGAACTGGGAGTGGTAATAATACAGAAGGCTAGGAATCGAGGGTTGTGGAACAGCATGATCGCCAAATTCAAACGATATGGCACTTAGAGAGAGAGAATACTATGTTTCTAGGCACCATGGTGCTGTTATCCTAGCATTGTACTTCTACTCGATAGAGAGCTAGGACAACAGCATCAATCTTACATAATACATAAGATAGAATACTGATGTAATATAGACAGGGCTACTACAAAATAAAAGGATAGATATCAAAACGTTACCTGCTTAGAGGGATTTCAAACAAGTGCATGTACATGTATATGTGTGATAATGCAACACATGTAGCCATAATGACTGGGGAAAAGTTAAGTAATACAGTTCTTAAAGGGATCGTTTAACAATGTTAAATCTGAGAAGCACAGCCCTACGTGTTATCAGTGTCTGTGATATGGTGTAATATTGAAGCCCTAAAAGAATTGCGCTTCTAAATGATCAAGAAGTGCCTCAAAAAATTAAAAATCTTTTGGGGACCGGTTTTACCATACTTGTTTTCCCCAATAGACTGTAGTGTTATGAAAACCGTTTGGCAAACGGTTTTCAAAAGTTATAATCCTAATCATAAATATCTTGATAATCAGACAGACGATCGGCTTGTAAAAGTCATGGGGTTCCTGACTGTCCGAAAGGTTTATAATTATCATTGCAGCACGAGCTAAATCCAGGATTTTGTTTCAGAATCTGAGACAAAGTTACCGGATCCCTTTAAACTGTAATCAAGTCTGAAATCAGTTTGTGGTACAATCTTTAAAATTGATATTTTCTCTTGCAGGTTGCCTTCTTTGTACAAATGCTTGGATGGAAATTTCCACCATCAATACAGGTAGGCAAAGATTTTTAATTCTTTGAAAGTCCAAAAAGTATTGTAAAATAACAAGAGAAAAAGACAACAAAACATACTGAAATTATTCAAATTTTGTTTTAAAACTTTTTACAATATCATTCATACTTATGTGCATGTAATGTAATGTAATTTATTGACTTGTATTTGACAAATTTCACAGTTGGTCCTTTGAAAATGAGAACATCGTTTAGATATCCATTTGGAGCTGGCAAGTCCATTTGAAGGCATTGATTTTGTAGAACACAGTCATGGTCATAGCCATCGGCATATTCTTTATTAGTCATATTAAAAGCTCAAATAAGCTACATGTAATTGCGTATCCATACGTTTACCATTCATTATGTGCATGCTTCATACCAATCTCTGCTTTGAAGATTAGTTCTGTCTTCACAATCAGTGTAAAAATTTGGTAAGCTTTCACTTCTTGTGCTGCAAGCTTCTTCAGACCTATGTCATAGCTGGCGATGTTACTGATGCAGTAGGTCTTAAAGGCCACCTGTACTAGTTTGGCAGTGATAAACTACTGAAATCCTTGATTCTGATTGGTTGTCAGCAGATTAGTCACTGATATTTGTCATTTGTCATTGAAAAAAAGCTTTGTGAAACACCCCCTGGCCGAAGTGCATCCCTGTTACCTCACTATTTATTCAAGAAGAACTTCCAGCGCCCTTTTTCATGTTCCTTGAGGAAGTGATTGTATAATGTTCTGCTATTTTGAGTGTTGGTTGTAGCTGACCAGTGTGACCTTGACCTTCTTTAATACTGACCTTTGTCCATGTTTTGCAGAGGTTCTTTAATGGCCCACTGACATCCAGCAGTCTGGATCAAACCGAGTCCAATGAGTCTGCAGCGTTACTATCATCATCAATGTGATAATTAGCATCATTATATCATCCACATCCTCATCACCAGCAACATCAGCATCATCTTCAGCATCTCCATCAGTTTTATGAAATCACACCGTGCTTTCTTCTCCGTCCATTCAGATGTTCATCACTGCCCTGATGACATCCTACAGCTGTTCGCGCTGACTTTGTACAGTCTAGACCATGTTGATTCTTTCTCTTCACTTTGGGTCATCATCACTGCCATCTTCATTATATTCGTAATGATCGTCATAAACATCATCTGTATCACGATCTCACACTATACTTTATTGCTCGTTCACGTACAGCGCTTCTTCACGGCCGCGACAACCTCCTACAGTCTGGACAACACAGAGTACCACGCAGAGGATGATAACGTGGAGCTCTCGGGATCGTACGGTCAGCAGCAACTCTCATCCTACCCGGAGGAGGATGACACGCCCGGCGACGCCCTTAGAGATTAGCTGGAGAGGGGAGGCGACGCCCATTGCACAATGTTGCAAACCCACTCACCTGCTTATACCGGCGCAATCAAATTGCGTCAATGGTCATGCATGTTGGAATCATACTTTCCAATAAGACGAGCTAAGCATTGCATGTATTTATATCTTTCTTTAGTAAAACCTAGCAAGTTCCTTAAGATGTGAAAACCAAGTTTGCCTTTGTCTCTTTCAGATAGTATATTTCTACTGTAACTCGTAGGGATCATAAAAAATAGCTCTTTTGTACTAAATATATTTTTTTCCATGTCCAGACTGCTTCTTGTCATGCCGGAAGGCAGGTCCTTTGCTGACAAGGAGCTTTCAAAGACTTCATAAGTTATCTTTAAAATTGGTGCTGAATATTATTATCTCATTGTCAAAATGTTAAAGGGTGGCATTAGTAATTGCCTCTTTTATTTTTTGTACATTCCTTCTTAAAAGAATTTGAAGATATTTATTGATTTAGTAACATCAATTATGTTTGTGGTTTACTCCATCTCAAAACCTTTCTCAGCTCACATGGTAAAAGTAACATGTTCACTTGTATGTCATGTCAACAGGGTATAGGGTCATTCACAATTTCACACAACTTGGTAAACTGCAGCGGTTTATCTTATGAAGACTTATAAAAGCGTGATATGCTCAACATTTCTTATTAACACACAGATAGTGGGTATGCATCATGGTAGTGCTGTTGTGTAGGCTATTTTTATGCCTCCGTTACGAAGTAGCCGGAGGCATTATGTTTTCGGGTTGTCCGTCCGTACGTACGTACGTCCCGTTCTCGTGATCGCGTTATCTCAAGAACCGACTGAAGGATTCCTACCAAACTTTGGTCATGTATGTAATTTGCAGAGCCAATGAACTGATTAGATTTTGGGGTCACGAGGTCAAAGGTCAAAGGTCACAGGGCTCGTTATGTATGCAATATAGCTTGTGATCGCGTTATCTCAAGAACCAACAGATAGATTCCTACCAAACTTTGGTCATGTATATAACTTGCAGAGCCAATGAACTGATTAGATTTTGGGGTCGCGAGGTCAAAGGTCAAACGTCACAGGGCTCATTATGTATGCAAAAATAGCTTGTGATCGCGTTATCTCAAGAACCGACTGATGGATGCCTACCAAACTTTGGTCATGTATATAACTTGTAGATCCAATGAATTCATTAGATTTTGGGGTCAAAGGTCAAAGGTCACAGGGCTCATTATGTATGCAAAAATAGCTTGTGATCGCGTTATCTCAAAAACCGATCGATGGATTCCTGCCAAACTTAGGTCATATACAGTGCGTCCCAGAAAAAACGAAACCGAGAAGTATCGATGTTCTATCATAACTTAATCACAACTATAATTGATGAATGATACATATTTGGAAAGCTTAGAGTCTCCTCTTTCATGTGATGCTACTCATATAATGCATATTTCATGCATGAGTGATTAAAAGCAATTTGAAGGAAGGAAACCAAAAAGACATTTGGCGGGCGGTATCTCAATTTCAAAGAAAAATTCACATTTCTAGAAAGTTGAGTTTCTGCCCTTTCATATGACACCTCAATCAGGAAAAATGAGCGAGGAATGACAAAGTTCTGTTTGTTTAAAGTAGTGCTTGCATTTCCATAATTTTATTAAACGAATTCGTTTTCACTGGGTGCCTGCCGTATCAATAAACGAAATTAACAAAAGACTTAACTCCGTTTCGTTGACAATCAGCCGTAGACGAGAGTCTTCATGCATGGCTGATTGTCAACGAAACGGAGTTAAGTCTTTTGTCAAATCTGCTTTTGCTACGGCAGGAACCCAGTGAAAACGAATTCGTTTGTTAAAATTATGAAAATGTCAGAGCTACTTTAAACGAACAGAACTTTGTTATTCCTGGCTCATTTTTCTTGATTGAGGTATCATATGAAAGAGCAGAAAATGAACTTTCTAGAAATATGAATTTGTCTTTGAAATTCAGATACCGCCCGCCAAATTACTTTTTGGTTTCCTTCCTTCAAATTGCTTTTAATCACTCATGCGTAAAATATGCATCACGTGAGTAGCATCAACTGAAAGAGGAGACTCTAAGCTTTCCAAATATGTATCATTCATTAATTATAGTTGTGATTAAGTTATGATAAAACATTGATACTTCTCGGTTTCGTTTTTTCTGGGACGCACTGTATATATAGCAGAGCCAATGAACTGATTAGATTTTGGGGTCTTGAGTTCAAAGGTCAAAGGTCGCAGGGCTCATTATGTAAGCAAAAATAGCTTGTGATTGCATTATCATTAGAACCGATGGATGGATTACCATCAAACTCAAGACATGTACATGTATGTATTTTGCATTTGGGGTCATGAGTTCAAAGATCAAAGGGTCATGAGAAATAGCTTGTTATCACGATATTCTGAGAACCTGTTAATGGATTACAACCAAACTTGAATTTGAAATATTTCTTCCGTTTTGGTTTGTAAAATTGCTCTATGACGGAGGCATCACTTTCGACTGCGCGCAGTTGAAGTTCCATCTAGTTTTGTATTAATTGCCATTTACATTACTACCATTCATTTACAAAAAAAAGATAGAAGGCAAAAAAAGGCTGCGGCATTTCATGTGCCTTGTGTGAATGAGGCATAAAAGGGATGATATTTCTCAAGCTGAATATAATGAACATCTTTACAATGTGTTGGACTGTTGGTCCGTCTTCTTTGAATTCTATTGCTTCTTAAAGGTAAAGACCAGTTTTGGAAACGCCCCCCTCTCAAAAAGTGAAATGGAAGCTCTTATTACCAATCATGTGAAAGTATATGTTTTGACTAATACATGATGATAACAATTTTGCCGGGAAACCGCTTACTAATTGATACATTTGGTAAATTGGTTTATCTATTGGGACCAAATAGATAATACGCATGTGTCACGCACGTGTGCGTAGTCCCGTATACATCTTTCTGTGTACAGTGCTTGTAACTTTACAAAGACTGGGCCAAATTTCTTATAATTTTTATGATTCCAGAACCTTGCAGTACACACCAATACCTATATGCTAGATGATCAACCTTTTCTGATCGATTCCACAACGTTTCTTTCACAATGCAATCGCATGCCCATAACTGGTCTTTATCTTTTACCCTGATATAATCTCTTCATCCAAAATGTTTAATATATCACATTCCACTGAGTAAGTATGTACAGTTAACTCTGCATAATTCAAAGTTGCACAAGTCAGGTTTTCCCTAAATCAAATCAATTAAATTTTTTATTTTTTATTTTTATAACAAACTATGCAAAACATGTATTATTTACACTTCTCAAGTCAAATTTGCACAAGTCAAACTATTTCATGCAGTCCCAACAGATTCAACTTAATATGCAGAGTTTACTGTAGTCTTAAAATGATCTTATAGCAATTTGTGCACATCAATTTCCTTATAGTTGCCTGCACTTACATGTTCCTATATCCCAACATGATGTATTGAATATTTAACCATAGATCCCTTGCCTTGCTTTCACACTGAAAGATGAAATACAAGAAATTAATTGTCATCTATTTCTTTTTTGACAATTAAAATATTTTCTATAATATACCCTGCAAGGTGGCAGGACTCTACACTAACTTTTTGAAGGGGGTTTGGTTTGAATTTTTTAGAGTCTAATTTTAGGCGTTCGGACCTGGTATCCTGAGCGCCCGTTAGTGTAATTTATTTCTAATTTGATAATGAAAATCTTTCCAAAAATGTACCTTGCAAGTTGTCATTTTAAATTCTGATAATTTTTAGATATATTTTATGTTATTCAGATACGGTATGTATGTATTTGCAATCATGCAGTCATTTATGAAATATACATTTTTATGCCTCAATAGTAGTACTGTAAATGCGATACTAACAATGCCGGTATAGCTGGTACTACCATAATGTTTTTTGTTGTCATGTCAATATAAAGCATTTAGACCCCGTGTCAACAAAACTCTATTTTTCTGGGCAATCGACCCAAATGTGCCTTAATGTCATTTGCAAAATTTGGGTGACTGTACTCTTAGAACAAAATGTGCACTTGTGCAGAATAAGATATGAAAGTTTGTCAAGAGATAAGAAATTCTTAACTGTAGTAATTATTCTCTTATTGCCCAGAAAATGTTCTGTAAGTTTGATCATGGTTTTAGTCAAAATGGTATGTTAAGAAAGAAATAATGCCTCATATATATATTACCTTCTCTAACATTCCATCTACAAAAACAAAAGCTTTGTTGACCTGACCTCAGGTAATCTGTTGACATTACTATTATCAAAAGGTTTGTTAGCAATGGTTCTGAAATGTGATTGCAGGTTTTTAATACAAGGACATTTTAAAGGACTATCAGAAGTGGTTTAAAACTTTTTTCTTAGCCCATGGTTTATATGTTTACGCATTGAAAACACGGGAAACATTTCATAATGAATTTGTTTACGACTTTAATATACGAAATGTGAATACCAAATATGAATGAAGAATTTTAACAATCATATTTTGTTAACTATCAGAAGTGGTTTAAAACTTTTTTCTTAGCCCATGGTTTATATGTTTACGCATTGAAAACACGGGAAACATTTCATAATGAATTTGTTTACGACTTTAATATACGAAATGTGAATACCAAATATGAATGAAGAATTTTAACAATCATATTTTGTTAACTGTTTAGCCTGTAGTGTAAAAGCGGTTTATATGTTTGTGCAGGGCTCGACTATGACAACTTTGACTGTTTTTAGTTTTTAATTTTTGAGGTGGCTGAGTTTAATAATAAAGATGCAGAGTTGTTTAATGTTTCTCACTTTGTTTGATTCTTTGAACCAGTAAAATAAAAGGAAAACGATCTACTGCAGGATAAACAACCCAGAATGAATTATAGTCATGTTCTCTCTACATATGATGCCCACACCAGAGCTCAAGATTAGCTTATCACACAGTGTAATATAACAACAGTTTTATTAAAGTTACCTGACAAGGGCACTTTTTTAATATTTGGTTGCTTAGGAGAGCAGTTTGGTGGTCATGTGCCACTTCAGTTGTCAATCCTTGCTTGATGAGATTGTGTCGTCTGTCCCGAGTCAGAACTGTATCAGCATTGCTGTGGCTTGTACATGTACACGGTCGCCCATAAAGTTGGAATACATTTTTCTTAACCTCTCTTCATGAAATGTTCATGATTATGTGATTTATTCTCGATAGATGAAGTTTATATCTTCTCAGAACTTTATTGATCAATTTAAATCTGAGAAGTGTAAACTTTATCTATCAGGAATAAATCATTGTCGAAATCATTTCAAGAAAAGAGGTAAAAACCGATAAATATTCTCTTTATTGGCAACAGTTTATATCAATTAGTAAGTAATTGTCATGCTGAAAATATGTTATGCCTTTAAACAACATCATGTACTGCCATGAATTATACAGTGTACTTTGCATAATGTTTTAACGTCGACAAATTTGATTATGAACAATAATGGAATAAAGATATAATATTTTATCAAAACTTTGATGTATTCAAAAGAGCACTTTATTGAATATTTTCTCTCCACACAATCAACATATACTGTAGGGTCCATATTTTACTAATTCCCTTAAACTTAACCCTGGGTCAAAGGTCACGTTTAACAAAGGGAAACTTCAACCTCACACTCATTTCATTTT
This sequence comes from Strongylocentrotus droebachiensis, assembly GCA_035222895.1. NCBI lineage: Eukaryota > Metazoa > Echinodermata > Echinoidea > Camarodonta > Strongylocentrotidae > Strongylocentrotus > Strongylocentrotus droebachiensis. The sequence continues at coordinate 157,807 of JAVYIG010003864.1, forward strand.
TAAAACTCTATTTTTAACAAAAGCTTAAGCCCAGCATCAGGTTAAAATTTTAGTAGATTACAGGCTACATTTAATTATCAATTATTTTGATACACGTGTTCTCTTAGGTAACATGCTGCACAGTCCAGGGCCCTGTTTCATAAAACTTCTTATCAATAACAAATGCTGAAATGCTTCTTTTTACACAAATTGGCAACACTGTGATGACCTATCATGTGAGCTCCTCCGATTTGCTCTATACAGAACATTTTATAAACTTTAATTTTCTTAGTTATTTATGATGGAATAGATTTGTTTCATATAGGGGTTGTATAAAAACGTATTTGCAATAGTTATAGTTAAGGTGAATGTACGATGGAACATTTTCTGAAGGGCAAATTTAGAGTATTTAAGTAGGAATTTATTCCTTGAAATGCTAGAGCGCCGTATGGCAGCCGTGTTAAAGCCAGGGTAATAATCGGGAGCGCTAGGAGGGTCAAATCTGACTGACATGAGGGCTATACAAGAACCCACTATTATTATTATTATTAAAGTACAGGGCACATGGGAGGGTAGCATGCAAGATACGTTGCAGAGTTATCAATTTGTGTTTGATTGATTGCACCTTCAAAAAATCATAACTTTCTTATTATTTGTCTTTTACCGACATTTCATTTTTCTGCTTCTATTAAAGCCAACTTAATATCAGGGTAGACTTCTCATATTTATGGTCTAATAAAGACATTTGAAAGGAAAATATTAGGCATGTACATGTAAAGCAAGAGGCCTATTGCCTACAAGTTGATGAGATCAATATGTCTGTGATGCCAATAACGTTTTACTGTCTGCACATCTACAATTTTTCATCCAACAGTTAGTTAACATTGACGATAGTAGTGAGTTATTGTACAGCATTGAAGTCTGCCATACAGGACACTCCTGGTGCTCCAATACTATTGCCTTTGGCTTTATTACGATGCTGTAACATTTTGAGGAATTGGGGCCAGGAACCTATTTACTTGACCTGGGTCGAGTGTGGCAAATGTAGATTAATGTCTTGCCAAAGGATGTTTGTGATGTGGCAGGATCTCAAACCCCTGTCATCCAGTCTGGGGACTTATCCACTAGACCACAACACCTCTACATCTTAACATCTCTTGTATTCAAGATTGAAACCACCATCATATCAAGCGCTGGAGCCCAAGACTTGTTCCTTCTGGTCTAGATTTTGGTCAGTAAGATGTCAGCTTCCACAAAATCTCGCTCTGTCAAGAGGAATGCTGCTCTTTTTTCTTCTTCATTTTTTCCAATGTCTCAATCTGATCTGTAAATCACAAATGCAAATATACGAAAATATTCTTTAGAAGATTAAAGAAGAATATATACGTTTGTATGCTTTTTACATTGCCTTTGTCATCAAAAGCATTCTTGAACTAATTTCCTGCACGGATAAAACTTCTCCTTTTTTCAACTTGGTAACTGACGACTTGAATACATTTCCGAATTGTATTCTCCTTATTAAAGACTCTCCATTATGATCCATGTTTGACAATAGTCTTCTGTGTGAAATAATTCAAATCTTTTACAATTTTGTTCAACAGATAATGGTGACAGGATGTAGAATATTATTGCCTGAGTTGCCTCTTGCTTTCCACTAAACCAGGGAGGTGAAAGAAAAGGAGGCGAAACTCTTGTAATTTATTCAAACGCATTCTTGAGTTCTAAAGCGTAACAATGGGATGTGTAACATTCCACTTGGCTTTGAAGTTCCATGCTCCGAACCGCGCTTCCACTGCGGGGAATTTCGGAAGCCAGGCACCAGTTTTACATTTATTACAAAATATTAAATTACCGGCAAAATTACGGTGTAAATTAAAAACTTTATATGGGAATTTTATTGGGAATAGTGCATCAAACAAATTTTCAAATTTAGAACTCCGTCCTGCCTTTAAATTGTGCGCCAGAGTTGGTAAAAGAAAAATTACATCCTGTCAAAAACTCAATATTTTATGCGCTAATTTGTGCATGCTTTAATGTCCCGTTATTTGATCCATGACTTGCAATCTTCAATAACATTAAGTTTGCTAATGCGTGTTTTCGCGTGTTTTTTGTATTTTTCAAGTTTAAAAAAGAATGATATTACACAAGTTTGTGTTCGCTTGTTCTACTCTTTACACATTCAACAATGGATGAGAAATCATTGGAAGGGACAGCGAACAGTTGCTGTGATACCATTTTCTGATGTAGAAATTCTAAATCCTAAAATTTCATGCGCTCTTTTATCTCACCACCTGGTCAACAGCTGCAGATTAGCGCATAACTTTCCGGCGGCTTGGAGCATGGGGTCAAAGGAGAACGGCTTGATTTCAAGTCCTTCTCTATCACGTCCCTGACTAAACCAAGAAAGTGGATCCTTTGATAGCCAACGCCCATGCCCCTAGACAAGGCAAGAGGCATTTATCTACACTTGTTTCTCTTCACCCAGGCAGGTGTATTAATGGGTGCCTGGTAGAAAAGAAACCCTTGAATACTGTCACAATCTTGCTCTCTCTAAGTGCCATATCGATTGACTTTGGCGATCATGCTGTTCCCAAACCCTCGGTTTCTAGCCTTCTGTATTAGTTACTTTCCCAGTTCTTTCACTCCTCTCTCTTCCAACAATTTCTGCAGACTGTCCATCCAAAGTATCCTCCTTCTTCCCCTGCTCCTTCTTCCCACAATTTTCCCTGTCAAAGCAAGATTCTCTAGGCCTTCTTTACGTGTAATGTGACCCATGAACTTCAACTGCCTAATCAACATCTCACGTCACAATAGCAAAGCTAAATCCTGGGTGATTTGGTAGCTGCTTGAATATGAATGTATAGGCTTGACTTAGCATAGACACTTTACCATAACAATAAGATGGTGATGATGATAATGATGATGATGGGAATGATGATCATACTTCTTTTAGTATTATTACGTAAGCAATGGAAACCGCTTGCTTACCCACAATAATAATTTGAGGTAACTTTTCTTCATCAAGGATCTACCACCTTTGTGTGAAAGGACAAGAGACATTGGAAAATGGCCTTTATAGACAGGTTATTTTTTTGTAAGACCCTGTTTAAAATGGAAATGAAACATGATTTGTAAGGTGGTCTTTCTATACAGATGGTCACTAAAGCAAGTTTCACTTCAGATACTTACTCTTGCATTGACTTTGGCAATGAGCTTTGTCTGTAAGAAAGAACACCTGGCTGTTTTGTTGTTGTTTGTAGACTTTCTAAAGTGATCACAAAAAAGAGAAAAAAGTAAAGACAACGATCTTATTAGTATTTCTCACTTTTCCTTCCTCATCCTTTCTTCTTTCTCTTGCGCTTAGAAACATTGTATTAAACGCATTATAAATGTAATGTTTTATTATTATTATTATTATTATTATTAATCAGAGTCTTCAGATATTTCAGAAAATGCATTTACATCACAAGTGCACATGCACTTATTTCAGGAAATGAAATACCACTAATGAAAGTATTAGGATTGATAAGAAACAAAAAGGAATAAAAATTAAAACAAAAAATAACTTTCAAATAAATGGAAAAACTATAAACTAAGACATTACCAGTATTTGAATATATTCATTACTCAAATACCTAGCTAGTACAGACATGAATAAATTTCAATTGTACTAAGCGTACAAGTGTCAAATTGTTATGAAGTATCCTGTATGGCAGATCTTAAAAGCCCCACTGTACTACTTGCTCCCTCTATATAATGCCTAATCGGTGACCATTGGTCCCCTATGATCCTCTTTTTCTTGTGTTAATTAAGAGCTGAGTTGATGACATAGCCACCTGTCAGTGACCACCCTGGGTGGTCTAATCCCTCCTAGCCAAGAAGAACAGATGGCCTTTAAAGGTTTGAAACAGACATAACTTGTTTACGACAGATGTACTTCAAGCTGTTGTCATAGTCATAGACGATACTCAAAGCTAAATGTAATGTAACAGTTATATTTTGTCGTATTTATTCTTCACTTGTCATTTTGCTTTCCATACTCTATGATTTCCATCTCTTCTGCATCTTATTTACATTTCAGCTCATGGCCTCCATTCCGCTCTTCACCTTTACACAACACTCTCATTGCCACACATGGATTTCTTCCTTTCTATTTCCATTCATTTACGCTTGACATGATCTACATTTGCCACACTCCACCCAGGTGAAGTTAAATGGGTACCTGGTAGGAATTTATTCCTTGAAACGCATCGCGCGTAACAGCTGCACTGCTAAAGTCAGGGTAATTATGCTGCATTATTGTAGAGTTTAGAGACTTCTTACAAAGTAAGTGTTAGGCGCTATATAAGCACTATAAATATTTATTATTGTTTAGTTCTCATGTATATTCAGAACATCTCATGATCATTCACCCTTCCATCATACTGCCTACTGGTTCTTCCTTCTCCCCGGGTTCTTCCGTTATGCTTTACACTGTGCTACCCCAATTCTATTCTGATTCTTTTCTGCTTTTTTATGATGTCACTTATGTTCTGATCTATTAAAATTGAGTTCTCTAAGTAAAGTCAGTGTAACAAACGATCTGGTCTGATCAAGACACATCTCTTAATTTTGTCTCTTTTGATTAGAATTAAGTTGTATTTTTAAAAAGTGCAAAAGTTGTGGAAGTTGATAAGTAGGAGTAGATCTATAGTTAGTGCAATTATTTGAGAGAAGAAAGTTATAAGTTTACAATTTCAAAGAAAACCATACTTGAGATCGCGCACAAATTGACCTTTGAAGGTATACTTTAATACAATGATTGTTTGCAATACGTAGTTTGTTGCAAAAGAATGATCGAGTTTAATAAAAAGATTTTTTTTTTTTTTAATGTGTGTGAAAACGAGAAGAAGATAACAAAAGAGGGAAGTCCAACGTCAGTCTAATCATTTAGTCTCTTGTCCTGCAAAGAGTACCGAAGCTGTGACATCATAATTTTTTTATATTTTATAGAATTTCTCAATTTTTTATTTATTTTCCGAAAGAGCATCAAAAATAATGTACAAATGTTGAAAACCAATTGAATATGTAAAGTATTGGCTGAGATATGACCATCTGAATAAATAGATGTCCTATATGAAGTCAGTGTTATATTGCTCTGGCTCGTAATGGTTATGAACCAGAGCAGAACAACACCGAGTTCCAATTAGAAATCTATTTATTCAGATGATATCTCAGCCAATACTCAATATATTCAATTGATTTTCAACATGTGTACATTATTTTTGCTGCTCTTTCGGAAAATGAAGTTAAAATTGAGAAATTCTCAAAATAGTTTTTTGATGACGTCACACTTCACCACTCTATTAAACATCAGAGATTTATGGTCATGTACATGTATACTTACTGCATTTTTCTTAAGAGATGAGAGTTCACTCTGAAGAACTCTGAGCTCACTGATCTGATTGCAAAGAACAATGAAAACAAATTAAATAAAAATAAACAATGTTCATAATTAATAAATAACAAGGGAAACACTCTCGGCGGTCTCGTCTGCATTACACAATTTGATATGATGAAAAATTGAGGTTGGGACATTATTTATAGGCAGTGTGGCCCATCGGCAGGCCCCCAAAATGAAATCCTCTGAATATAATCAGTATTTTGAAGTAATTATAGACTAAGAATCATCAGAAGAATTATTTACTATAATTTGTACCAAGGTTGATAAATTTAATGAAATATGAACAAATACAAAAAATTGATTTATTAATTCTCATATTAAGTTGTGAAAACATAATCCAAGTATACTGACCTAAAATGACTTTTGACTTTGACTTTTTGACCTGGAATTTGTGGCATATGATTTGTGATACTTGATAACCCTTGTGTACAAGTTTCAAGGAATTTGAACAAACACTTTTGAAATTATGCCAAAGATTCTAAATCTTGACGCTGATGCTACAACAAAGTCTAAGTTTGCAGGCCTGAAATTACATTTGACTTTCACTTTGTCACCTAAAAGACTAATTACATGATTGGGGATACTTGATAACCGTTTAGTCTAAGTTTCATTGAACAAGAACTTATAATTTCAAAATTATACTAAAAATTAAAAAACTTAACCTTAGGTTAAGTTTTTCGATGATGATGCCACAACATAGTCTAAGTCTGTGGACCTGAAATGACCTTTGATCTTGACTTTGTGACCTGAAAATCTACTCACATGATTGGGGATACTTGATAACCCTGGCTTTAGTCCAAGTTTCATTGAATAAGGACTTATAATTTCAAAATTATACTAAAAATTCATAACTTTCTTATCTTCCGATTTTGCTCAAACTTTTTTTAGATTGGTTTGTCTGATTTATCTGCTTCTATAGAAAGTAAGATATTATTGGAGAGGACTTGTACTTAAATTGATCAATAAATTTCTGAGAAGATACAAACAAATGCACACAATCATGCCGATGTGGCTGATCGGCGCGGCGCAAGTTTGGCAGTAGACTTACAATTTGAATTTTTAAATGTGTGAAGTTATCTACCGACCGTAATGAGGATCTGAGACATTACGGTAGATAACTTCACACAGGCGCGCGCCCGCCCGCAACCCACCTGCACCATCGGTATGTGTTGTATTGTGCAGCGGTTTGCCTGCCGTGAAACCTGTGAAAAAGTGCATAGACCTAGGTCTAGATCTAGAAGTAGACTTCGGATATCAACCTTTATCCGAAAAATACTCCAAAAATAACAAGAAATTTGACACGAAACAGGTGATATTACATAACAACTTTAAACTCATGATCTTTATTTGGACATTCAATGAATCTTTACTTCATTTTGGGTATGTTTTAGTAGGGTATCTCCACGCTGGAGTTACGGGTCAAATTTTGGATAGGTTTCTGAACAAGCGCCGTATCTTTAACAGACATTTAATATAACTTATGGGACTAGGGAGTAGGGTCTAACTTTTGTTAGCATGAATCGTTTGGTGGAGATTACACTCCACTTTGCGTTCGGTATCTTTTAAACTTAAACTATCTTTATAACCTGTTTGTGATTCGTAGTAGGTCTATAGACTATATACAGTGATCAAATAGGTCAGAAAAAAGTTCCAAATAGACTCTACGTTACCTGTAGTTTGTTGACATGGACATTTGCCTCATCTGCTACACCCATGGGCGCCGCCATATTTCAAAATGTCTAGTGTGCGACTTTATCGCGGAGTTTGGCTTGGATGGCTTTAAAACATGTGCTATCGGGCGATGTTAGGGGAAAGAATCCTGCGCTTTCGTCAGCACTTTTGGTCAGTTTGTGTTTATATTTGGCTTTAAATTACATGAAATGGTCTTTTATTGCTCGAGGAGGATTGCTATCAGTATCAGCTTGAGAACGTAAACATGGCCTGGTATTAATATGGTAAGGAAATATGTTAGCATTTTACGCCAGCGCTCGTAGGATGTAAAACTTTACAAGCAGATTGGCCATGAATCATGTCTTCATGATTGTAGGTTATCCTGCAAAATACTCGCGCTACAATCATGACAATGTAGGCCTAGATTCTAGGCTAGATGATCTAGATCTAGGTTAGTAGGTAGATCTAGATCTAATACTAATAGTAAATTAGTAATAGACTAATCTATAGACCTCTAGAACATGCAGACGCAGATATGTTCCGTCCAGGATTTCTTAAGGGGGGGGGGGGGGGGGGGGGCAGACAAAAAATCTGCATCACCCCACTCTGCTTACATGCAGCTAGGTAGATCTATGGGCATTATATATTTGGCAATATCGTGAAATAGGCCCCGCAACTTTCCCGTCTTGTAATCGATTACAAATCATCTTAGACTTCTAACTTCAGTCTTCAGCCAACATTTTTATGACGGACAACAATAAAAGGGAGATAAAAGTGAGTTAAAAAGGGGGTTGAAAGGGACTTATTTGTTAAATAATAATTAGGAGGAGGGGGGGGGGGGCCCCAAACAAAAATTAAAAAAGGAAAAATATTTAACTAAAACTAGATAAATTTAAAGAGAGGGGGGGGGGGCGGGGGGCCCCCCCCCCAAAAAAAAAAAAAAATTAAAAAAAAAAAAAAAAAAATAAATTCAAAGAGAGGGGGCCATTATATTTTTAAAAAAAAAAATATTAAAAAAGGAAAAATATTAAAAAAGGAAAAATATTTAAGAAGGTAAAATATTAAAAAAGGAAAAATATTAAAATAGGTCTAGATCTAGGGTCTAAAAGATAAATTTAATCATTTAAATGTAACCCTTTTTAATCATTTGCTAGCTCTATTTATTAAACCTCAAAACACCCCTTAAATTATACTTCGGTGAAAGAAGCCCCACTACCGTGCTGTCCGTCTTGAAAATGCATAGGATGGGGCCTTGTTCACGAGTATACAGTATAGTCGTGATACTAGGCCCCATGTTCGTGTTGTAGAACATGCAACGCCGTTGCGCGGGGCCTTTATCACGAGTATATATAGCGAGTTGAATAGCAGACTCGCTAATATATACTCGTTATACAGGCCCCGCTGCTGTGTTGAATTGTGCGCCATGCCGTAGCGCGGGGCCTATATAACGAGTATATAAGTATAGTCGTGATACAGGCCCCGCTGCTGTGTTGAAGTGCGCGCGATGCCGTTGCGCGGGGCTTAGATCACGAGTATATAGTGAGTTGGCTGAAGTTAGAAGCCTAGTATAAAATTATAATCGATTCAAAACAGTTGCGGGGCCTATAAAATGATACCTTATCATGAAAATGGTAGACTAGTAGACCTAGGTCTAACTTAGGTCTAGACCTAGGTTATTAATTAATGTGGGGTCCTGGGGGCTGAGCCCCCTGAAACTCGAGGATTTGAGTCATTTTATAACGGTCAGATAAGCATTCAGGGGCCGGGCCCGCCTTAGGCCCCCTGGTGGGGTCGAGGGTGCAGAGCCCGGCCCCCGAAAGCTCAGGGGTTTTAAGCATTTAATTACGGTCAGATGAGCATATTTTGATACCTTATTTGTGACCCTGGCAGGACATGGGGTCCAAGGGGCGGAGCCCCAAGAAGCTCAAGGGTTTTGGGCATTAAATTACCGTCAGATGAGCATCTAGGGGCCAGCGGGCCCTAGGTGGCGTCCAGGGGGCACAGCCGGGGGGTTTATGCATTTAATCACGGCCAGATGAGCGTATTTTGATACCTTATTATTTTGAGACACGGGCAAGTCATTATTCTTTCTTTCTCTCTTTCTATTTCTCTTTAATATATTTTTTCAACAAAATTGTGGGGGGGGGGGGGGGGGAGGTGGGAGATCACAGGCCTTGTCATGTAGGCATTTAAATGAGCATATTTCTGGATCGACTGTAAATTTAGGAATGTGTCATTTTCCAACAAACGCATAAAGAAGTATAATTTACTAATTATTTAAAGATGCAGTTGAGTTCTGGTCATGCGATTGCATTGTGAAAGAAACGATGTGGAATCGACCAGAAAAGGTTGATCATCTAGCATATAAGAATTTGTGTGTATTGCAAGGTTCTGGAATCATCAAAATGATAAGAAATGTGGCCAAGTCTTGGTAAAGTTACAAACACTGTACACAGAAAGGTGTATATGGGACTACACGAACACGTGGCGTAAAAAACCTAAACCTACCCCCCGAGTTTTACGATGAACATGAAATATTTAGAATATGAAGGCATTTGAAGAGCTATGCTTTTCAGGGAACATGTCTTATCTGATGTTCTTCCACACTTGCATAATAAGAAATAAGAATGATAAAGTTCACGAATTATTTTTCACCTCTTCCCAGAACTCAACCTTCTCTTTAAGGTGAGGAAAAATCTCTGAAAAATATGTCATTTCAGCAACATTTGTAAATTACCGGTATCGAATTAGAAATAAACCATGTTGGAAAATTATTTGGGGGTGGGGGGGGGGGGGGCAAGCCCTCAGCGCTGAGGGGAAATATGGTCACGAGGGAAATTATAACCCCCTCAGGTCCAAAGAATTTTATATACCGTACTCCTTGCCAGTCAATATTTGTTATATTAGATAGCCTTGGTTTTAATTTTTTTTTTGGGGGGGGGGGGAGGGTTCCTTTTTTTTGGCCTGAACTTTTTTTTTCCCAGGACAAACAAAATGTTAGAAAAGATAAGTGCAATTTTTTTTTTCTTTGAGATACCGTAATTCAAGAAAAAATAGAATCCTTAAAAAAAAATTCTCATAAAAAAGAATGTGGAAAATATATTTGAAGGAAAAAAAAAAAATTCTTACCCCCAAAAACATTTTTTGGAAGAAAAAAATATGTGGAAAAAATAATTTAAAGGGAGAAAAAAAATACGAGAAAAAAAAAAGACCCTCGGTAATGGTGTAATGTGTGTAATTTGCGACATGCATTGATTAAAAATATATTCATTTCACCAGCTGGTTAATATAACCCTGGAAAGTGACCGGCCAGGAAAATATATCAATTTGGATCCTCACAATTGATAATTACATAGTACAATTTGATAAGTACACTTTAAGTAACTTTCACTAAACATATCTGACTTTCATGATTTTATTTCATCACTTTCAGCTGATGATGTAGTGAGAGAGCTGTAGAAGTGAGATGAATTGGAAGAACATCATTCCATTATCATTGGGACTGCTCGCTGGGGTGCTTTCAGCCATCAGCATTTTGCAGTACCAGGGATTACCCATGCCGAGCATAGCACCAGATCCAGAATACGCATTGGGAGGGACCAGCTTCTACTTCGTATCGCTTCTCAATGAGAATATGGGTAGGACAATGCATGAGAAACATGAGGAGGAGGAGGATGAGGAGGAGGAGGATTACAGGGAAGAAGCGATGGGATTAGATGCAGACCTGATGGAGATTGCTTCATCACCAGATTTTGATACTTTCCAGGACGCCCAACGTCTCAAGGACAAGATGAAAGTTCTTTGCATGGTCGCACTCGTAGAACAAGACATTGCCAAGTATAGCACAGTTTTGGAGAACACATGGACGAAACATTGTACCAGGGTTATGTTTGTGAGCAATACAGCCATCAGTGTAAAGACAAATGTGCTTCGGACAGATCTGAAGCCTGGTAAATCTCACTCTTGGCAAAGGACAAAGATCCTGCTGATGGAGGCCCATGACCGGTTTGTAGAAGAGTTTGACTGGTTCGTCAAAGTGCCACAGGATGGATTTGTGGTCTTAGATAATCTGAGATACCTCCTCTTGCTCCATCAAGCCAGTATCCCTGGTTACATTGGGCATGTTTTCAAGGGACCCAGTAGAGATGGCTCGGCCCTAGTCCTCAGCCGCTACGCCTTGGAGGTGGTTGTACCCACCCTGATCACCTGCTCACCGAGCTACTTTCAAGGTTTTGATGATGGGGAAGTTCTGGAAACGTGTTTCAGAAACCTGGATGTGATCTCTATGATGGATGGGCGTGACCAGTCAGGTACCTTGCGATTCCAGATGAAGGTTCCTAGATTGGATATGCCTGACGGTGCTACCAGTCGTAAGCAGTGGAACTGGAGATACACAAAACACCCAGAAAGACAGGTAAATTTTGCATTTAACCATACAAAATGCAATCTCTTGATTAAGAACAAAATGATGTCGTAGAATGGTTTTAAAGGTACTATGTCCCATTTGAAAGCCTAAAAAATCAAAAGGTCAAATTCCAACGACATTTGAAAGACAATACTAATTTAGAACTTCTCTCAAAACGAAGGGCTTGAAAATGGCTTTTAGTGGGACAATAACGACCATTAGTTGTCGAATCAACTTATGCGATTGCAATCACCTAAGTAAAAGTCTGATTTTTAGACCCTTTTACCGAATAGTTATACGTTTTGTGCTGCACAAAGATCAATCTGTTTAATTTTGGCTATTGGTAGTGGGTTATTGATGTAGACAAATGCTCATGTACCTGTTGGAGCTCATTTAAAAAAAATGTCAGTCAGTCACTCAATAGTGTCTGACAGTCTAGAAGGTAAACAGGTTTCATTGCATAGTTTGAATACTAGGACACTGCTAATGTTTACATTTCATAGATAGAACATACATGTACATGACATTCGTAATTCCTGCAAAGTTCTACAGAATTTGATGTTGGCTGCAAAAGGGACATAGTATCTTTAACACTTGACTGGAGATGCAAAGTTCACGGATAAAAGCCCAGGCAGGGCATTAGTATCTTTGACATGACATTAATCTAGATGTTTGCTACTCTCCACCCAGGTGTTAAGGGCTTTAACTAATGGTCGGGTCTAATGATAAAGGTCATTGGTTTTGCATTATAATTTTTACAGCGATATACATGTAATAGTGATGACAATGGGAAATTCATTTAAGGACCACTTTATTTCATCTATTACTATTTTCATACATTATTCCTGTTATACAGTAGATTTGCGGGGGCACCATGTGAGAGAGAGAGAGAGAGGGTTGAGGAGTCCTGAAAAGGACTCTGACTCAGTAATATTCCTGTTGTTATGGGGGTATATGTGTCCTGCATTTAATGCATTGTATGCATTTTTAAACTCATTTAATTTTTTTTCATATTTCTCATGTATATAATTAAGTAATGTAGTTTTGTGTGTGATAAAATAACAATCAATAATACATGATAAATAACATTAAGATAAGTGGTCAATATAGAGTACTGATTTAACTGAGAGAAATATGATGGGACCTACATGTACATGTGTACATGAAAGCAATCTTGTAAAGCTGTAGGTCCCAGTGAAATAATTTGTGGTAATGAATGGAGGGCAGATATCAATAGTGAAAAATCCATATAAATACAACAATGAAAAGGGAAAGAAAAAAGAAACATGCGGTGGTGCTGTATATATTGTCCCTCCCTTTCTTACAATGTAGACAAAAGTACTTAAACTATTGTACAGTGGGTGCTCAGCTGGTAAACGAACATTGCAGATAATAATAAAATGATTACATTTGTATACATACAACGAAGCGAGCAAGCGCATTGTGTCAGCCGTTGCACTCTCAAATAAAGTAAGGATGTTATTTATTTTTATTTTTGTAGACGTATTTCTGGAAGCACTACAGCCAATTCCAACGCGCCTGCATGCATCAAGATTATGCTTTAAACAGCAGTTCCTTCAGTTTATGTTTGAAAGTATATAAGGAAGGACTTATAACGGGAGGGCACTTCAGTAAATGGGTCCTGTAAACATAATCGTTTTTTGGGCAAAAACAGTTCGAGTACGTGGAAGGTAAGATTGTAAGATTGTAAGATTTTATTGACTCTATCGACCCACTCTCGGGGTATGAGAGTACAAACATATTTACAACATAGTATCAATAACAATAGTAAAACAATGATAAACATGTGATAACATGAACAATGATAAACATAATATGATAATATGAACAAAGACAAACATGTGATAATATGAACAATAATAAACATGTGATAATATGAACAATAATAAACATCTGATAATATGAACAATGATAAACATGTGATAATATGAACAAATAAACATATTTACAAATCAAGGCGAAATGGGCAATTCACCCTCTTACCGCTACGAGTGTGCCTAACAACATTGCTTATTTGTGAGCTATCATTTACAGTATTACCATCTACCCTTGACTCTTTTGAAAAATGTGACATACCACACACATGAATATACCAACATTGTAATAGAATAAGTCTGATACTTTTAGGATTTTGTTTTCATGGAACAGTTTGTTTTCTAATAGCGCGTTTTTTAATGCGAAAAAGTATTTACTAAATTTCCACAAGCGTTACCCCAGACGAGAATTCCATGTAATGTACATGTACATGTAGGTGAGATATATGGAGTCATTATAGCAGAATAAACTGACAATAACATTTTATTGGGAAAGAAGTGTTTAAGTCTGTTAAGTAAACCAGTATCCTTGCTCAAATTACAAAATTCACTATCGTTATAAAGTCCTAGAAATTGAGTGCAGTCGACTTGTTCTAGTTCGGTATTATTAAAATTGACATGATTAGGAAGTATTTTTAATGTATTACTAAAAAGTATACATGTATAGCGAGTTTTGCCTACATTTAGTGATAACTTGTTTGCATAAATCCAAGACTGAACAGATACAAGTTCTTTATTAACAGTCAACTAGAGTACGAGGGCCTCGATGTGTAAAGAATAAATTAGTATCATCCGCGAAACAAATGAATGAATAGCTGCTAAGAATTTCTGAGATCATTAATATATAAAATAACAAAAGCGGGCTAAGTAGGGAGCCTTGCGGAATGCCACAGGTAACATGACCGGACAAACCGTTTTATATTTGTTAGATAGTCTATTAATCAATCTAAAGGCACTCCACGAACTCCATAATGACGTAACTTGTAATTAAAAATATCGTGGTTAATCGTATTACATGTAAATGCTTTTGAAAAATCTAGAAAACGCCCAACAGTGTGAGAAACGTTATCGATTGCGTGGGCTATATTGGCTATATTGTCTATACAAGCCAATAAAGCATGGCTTGTACTATGATTCTTTCGAAAACCAAACTGAGAGTCACATACAAATTTGCTATGAACAATAACATTTACTGTTCGGCTGCGCACCAACCTTTCAAGGATTTGGAAATGGATGTTAAGAGTGAAATTGGACGCCTTTTATATTGAGGGATTCTTTTGGAACTTTTTTGAAGTTGTATTATTATTCTTATTTGTTCATCGTCTCTACGATGCTCTTTGAATTAAAAAAAAAAAGAAGCTTTGATTGTCAGGCTTCTGGAAAGAAATTACAATTGTTGTTAAGAAATGTTTGGTTGCACTCTGTAGATTATGATGATGTGTTCGATCTTTTTTTCAATAACAAGATCAAACACAATGAAAATCTACTGGGTGCATCCCAATAAGTTCTTTACAACAATAAACAAATGTGAGGTGCTATGCGGTGTGGCGTACACATGGCAATCACATGGTAGATAAAATTATGATCATCAGTACTGGGTCAAATAAATTAAAGAGAACTTAATTTGAACCTTGGCCATAGGCTACCCCCTCTCGTTCTCTCTCCCTCTTCATCGCCTTACTTTTCCCTCTCTTACCTCCCGTTGCATTTGTATGCCTCGATAATACAGAAAATAAACAATAAGATTCTTCCTCTTCCCCTCCTTCTTCCTATATGATCAAACGATCAAATTCCTCTCAAAATGTATCCATTTTTTAATCGAATTTGTCAGTTTTGTTAGCAAGTACCGTACTACTAACCTGCCTCTCATTTGTGTAACTATTCCTGATATGTTGTGTTACTGTCTGAAAGGCCGGTAGATTTTTGTATTACATCAAAA
Source organism: Strongylocentrotus droebachiensis (assembly GCA_035222895.1). Classification (NCBI taxonomy): domain Eukaryota; kingdom Metazoa; phylum Echinodermata; class Echinoidea; order Camarodonta; family Strongylocentrotidae; genus Strongylocentrotus; species Strongylocentrotus droebachiensis. The sequence goes on from JAVYIG010003864.1 coordinate 173,079, forward strand.
TATAATTGTTGTTTAGTCCAAATTATTACTCAGTTTAAAGCTTCATTTTGTTTCTCAATGAAACCAAACAAAACATGTATTAAGGACAGTTTCATTCTACAGCGTGTTACAATGTTTAACCAGTCGGTCAAACGACTCCAAATCAATTTAGTCACGTTATAGGAGTAAAAAATGTGCACCATATCTTCTTCTCCTCTTCCACAAAGGGGAACAGTTCTTATTAAGAATTACCGTATTTTAATTATTACAAGATCTTTATTCAAATATAGTATCCTATTTAAAAGTCTATACTGGTCTATAAGGTACCGAACTGTTGTAGGCATTGTACAGCGAAACATAACCGTGAAATAATATTGCATATATTTATTATCAAATAACATACCATCTGCATGCCACCTATTACATAATGTATTTAAATGATCGTCCTTTTCTTTTAATATGATTTGATATATGTCTACACCTTTTTTAAAATCTTTCAACATGCATGAAATATATGCAGTGCATAATGGTCCATTTACTTTCATATTAAAACTTTCCAATTGGGACTTGTATTTGCATTTGGTGATTTAATTGACAAAGTGCGTAATAGTGAAGAAACTTTATTTTGTATTGAATACTTTTTTCACACTCTTCTCTTACTAAAATATGTCCTTGATCATCTAATAAATCGAATACCTCTATCCCACCATTCTTTTAAAAACATACCCTTTCCTCCAATTTTTTTTTTTTTTTTTTACAGCGTAAATGATAATTTAGTGAAATATAATAACACCTTTACCCCATTCCATTGAAGATAATGGTCATAATAAGGCATACATTACATGGGTAACGTCTTCACATGAATTCAACAATATTCTCCTAATCCAGGTCAGTTTCAAAGCTCTAGAAAAATGTACAACATCAACCATTTTCAGTCCACCATTTTCGTAAGTACAACCATCTGTTTCCTGCTAATCGATATTTACAGTTGTTTTAAAGGAACCGATACACAACATCCGTGTCTTATTAATATTAAAATGTCTTTTTTTGTTTTTTTTTGTTGCTCGCTCGCTCTCAATTTAGAAAGAAATGTGCCTGAACGTGTGTATATGGCACCTGACGAGTGCCAGAGTGTTGCAGATGAATGCTCTGTGATTTATTTCAGATAGGTGTGTCGCAAAACTAGTCATGGATACCGTGACTATACAAACAGGTTGAAAACCTCTGCTTCTTATAATGTTTGCCTAAGAACAGGCAAACACACACAAAAGTGTTTTTTATAAAAATGTTGTTCCGCTTCACATCTGCTTGTGGGCAGAGAGCCTACTAGCGAGTTATCCATATAAAAGGATTACACAAAGTTGATCAGTGTGATCAATGCTCTCGTCAGTGATGTTTCTTTTGAAAGAGTTCTTACTCGGCTTCGTGTTTGGCAGCACCATCACGCTGTTTATACTGGATCATTTTTCTGTCGGCCATTACGTCTCCTTCATGAATCTAATCGACGAGGAGCAAGTATATAGTGGAAATAGAACTTACATCATTCAAAGAAGGTGCTTCCAATTGACGAGGTTTGGACCCTGGATCTGTAAAAAATTACATCATCTGATTTAAAAGGTACCATAATCTGAAGATCTCTGTAGCGAATAACGTTCAAACCTGTCTACTGAGGCCACCTGAGAGAAACAGAGAAAGTGGCCACTGTAGAATGGTGGTCTTTCTAGACAGGTTTTTCAACAAGTTTGTTTGTTTTACTTGAATACTAAGAAAGCATGTGTATGCTTGTAAGTAAGCAACCAGGGGACCGATGGTTTTAACTTCTCTCCGAGGGACTAAGTTATGAGGACTGATACCTTACCAAAAGCCACGAGCGCATTGATTTTGTTTCAAATGCGGGACCTAAAGAAACGTCGTATAAAGTACATTCGTATACAGCAAAGTGAGCGTACAGACTAAAAACATAATTGTATAAATAAAAAGATTTTGAAAGAGGGCAATATTGACATGACAGCTGGTCAATTTTTAATGTCCGCTCAAGATAAGCCCCATCCTTGTATACGATTTTCGTACGATCAGGGAGGTCCCTGGTACGATACAATGTTAAAAATAGAGGGGAACCTTGATTCTTTTCGAGTTTTCGTTCAAAACGATGCTCAAACATGCATTTTGTTATACGATGTTTCATTGTGAATACGACGTTCAGACTGTACATGTAGAAACTAGTAATTGCTTAACGATTTTCATTATAGTTATACAATGAATTTTGGTAGCATGAGGCAGGGTAAATATTGTCAATTTACTCTATGCCTCTCTCCTGTCAAGTTGTCTACTTGTGGTTTAACTTTTTTTACTAGAGATGCAAAATGGTTGTGGGTTCAATTCCAGAATATATATGTCCTCCTGAGCCTTTAATTTATTTTCTGAGTGAGAATTTTTTTTTAAAATTATGACCCTTGCTCGACACTTGCTACAAATGTAGTTTTAATCAAATAAAAAAGTACAATTAGACAGTATATTTTTCTGAGTGACACATTAAAATTTATTTCATATTTATTTGCAGTTGTCTTGCACGCTTGTGGAAGTAATTTTGAATGCAAAATCCATAGAGACTGTGCCTTTACTGTAGAATTATTTTTACGAGTGCATTAGTGAATATACACTGCACGCCGGTTAAAGGTATATACCGGTAGTGTTAAAATTGTGGTTTAAGGGTTTGGGGGTGCAAAATATCCATTCAATATTGTTTAAATATTGACTTCGGAGGTTTAGATGGCAACACTTTCAACCTAAATTCGCAAAAAAGCAGTATATGCCCAAATGTTCAATTTCGAAGTGCATTCGCGATATCTATCCAGGCCGGATCGATATGATAATTACCAAATATATCAATTAGGAGGCGGTTTTCCGGCACAATTTGTACATCACAAATATATTCTTTCACATGATTGGTAATGAGAGCTTCCATTTCATTTTTTGAGAGGGGGAGTTTCCAAAACTGGTCTATACCTTTAAGTCATAATCGGATAATGAACGAGACTTGTGTCTTATTGTGACAAAAAAATACTTATAAAACAAGTCCACCAACTTTGAAGTACACACTTAAAATAGTTGGGCAAAAAAATGCCCAACTTTTAACCAACACTGAGCAACATACGGTCCACACAACTATTGGTTAAAATCTGCCCAACTGATGTTGGGTAATCAGTTTGCTATGTGGTTGGGCAAATTAAATTGCCCATCAGTTGGTGACCCATCATATTTTACCCAACTCTACAATTGCCTAACAGTTGGTTATATTTTCAGTTGGGTAATTTCTTGCCCAACCAATTTTACCCAGTTAGATATTGCCCAACCTTCTATTTGCCCAACTTTTGAGTAAGTTTAATGTTGGTTAATTAAATGCCCAACCAGTTTTTACCCAACTCCCAGTCTGCCCAACTATCAAAACACCCATCTATTGGGTAATAATTGCTCAACAATTTCTCTGCAACATCCATTTGCCCAACTCTCAAAACACCCATCTATTGAGTAATAATTGCTCAACAATTTCTCCACAATATCCATTTGCCCAACTATCAAAACACCCATCTATTGGGTAATAATTGCTCAACTATTTCTCCACAATATCCATTTGCCCAACTCTCAAAACACCCATCTATTGGGTAATAATTGCTCAACTATTTCTCCACAATATCCATTTGCCCAACTCTCAAAACACCCATCTATTGGGTAATAATTGCTCAACAATTTCTTCGCAATATCCAGTTGCCCAACTCTCAAAACACCCATCTATTGGGTAATAATTGCTCAACAATTTCTCCGCAATATCCATTTGCCCAACTCTCAAAACACCCATCTATTGGGTAATAATTGCTCAACAATTTCTCCGCAATATCCATTTGCCCAACTCTCAAAACACCCATCTATTGGGTAATAATTGCTCAACTATTTCTCCACAATATCCATTTGCCCAACTCTCAAAACACCCATCTATTGGGTAATAATTGCTCAACTATTTCTCCACAATATCCATTTGCCCAACTCTTTAATTCGTCTGTTGGATAATCATTGCTCAACATTTTTTCCATAACATCTATTTGCTCAACTCTTTTTCTCATCTAAAGGGTAATAATTGCTTAACTGAAACACAAATAACATACACAGTAAACACATGTTGTTGTTTTCATCAGAAACGTAAAAACAAAACTTGTTAACATCAACTACAACATTACAATTTTTGGTGAAAAAAATACAACCTTTTAAAAAAAGTAAATGCAAATATAGCCCCTTTTGGTGCAGCATGACAACTTTGATGTACACTGTATGTATCCCATGTACTCTGATTTCATACATGAATATGTGCATCATATATATTTTGTGGGTGTGGCATAGTGTTCATTTATCCTGACACACCAATACTCTGCCTTAGAGTGTTACACATGCACACATTTTTTTGAAGTGAAAAAAAAAGAGGAAATAAATTCAAATCCCTCTAGATTATTTGACATGTGCAGAAGTACCACATGAAAGTTTGGCTATCTGTGATGGTGAACAGGTACTGATCAAATAACAAGGATACACACTGCCTACTATAACTTTTTGATTAGATTAAAGACAACAAAAATCAATTGACCCTACCTGCTATACTCAGTTTGATTGATTTTATTGATATTATCAATAATATCAATACAATTTTGCAAAATGTAGATGAAAATGTTGACTTCTCTACTTCTGCTTTGCGCGATGTAAATTAATGCATGCAGTCCATTCAGCAGAGAGTTCAGCGTAGGGTCAATGGACGATACACATTACATGAAAATTAATGGTATATGTAATTTACAATCATATACCCCACTTGCTGTTTTAAACGCAGAAAATATCATAGCTCATGTTTTATGAAGAAATATATCATTTTGATGTACGAGTTATGAAACAGTACTCTTGGGATTAAGACCAAACACGATAAGCATTTGTATACGCCAGTGCAAAAGATTTATAGCCAATAATATGTTTTGTATTTATACTTGGCATATATTCATTTGTTTTCTTAAACTTTCAAGGTGGGGATGTTAAGCAATGATTGGGATAAAACAATTAGGCCTTTATCATTTTTAAAATGTACACAAAGACTTCTGCTGTGTATAAATTCACTCTTTTTTTTTATATTATTCAGCGATCCTCACCCCACCCTCAAATCTTCAGTCTTACACAAACATGTCTAAATTATGTAAAATAATGTGCTGAATCCAACTCATAACAGTTTGTCTTTAAGGTTATTTTGTCCAAAATAATACTTTTTTCCAGTTTTTTTTCTCCCAAAATAAACTGGTTCAAGTAGCCAAAATGTGCTAAACGATGATGTGTCAGTTTCATCTGTAGGAAATATATCACCAGTAATCATCCTTGGCGTGAACACATCATGATGGCTTATGGCATGTTCATGAAGGCTCGGACCTCCCGCAGCTTTGGTGTAAGAATGCTCCCCATCGGTAAACTGGAACACCACAATCTGGAGAAATTTCCAAACAGAACAGCTTTGCGGCTGATATTCGATATCCATCACATAAAGTGCCTTAAAGCACAAGTCGACTGCTTTAAGCAGTGTTGCGGCAGGAAGTATCCTCCTCTCTACTACGACGTACGCCTGTATTGGTGTGAGAAGTGTTCCCACGCACAACAACAAATGGCTGTGACCTGACTGCTTCATCAATGTTATCAACATAAGTCTGGATGTCGAGAACCTCCTGTAGTCCAAAGAGAAATCAAGAAGAAATCATTTGTAATTATATGGATTGATATATATATATTTGATGCTTGTCGAATGCTTCTGCTTATGAATCCACAATCACCTACAGGACACCCAAATTTGTTTATGCATGTTCATCCCTGTCCCATCAAAACATTACTGGGTATTCTTAAATATCCCTGCGGCAAAGGTCAACTGTACCCAAACTGGTCACGTTCAGAGCATTACATCAACTAAGCTGGAAGGCATATACAGCCTGTTAATATAAGCATGCATTTTTTCACATGTCATTTGCAGGTTAAAGGACTTGCTTGCATTCATGAGTGAAATGCGATGTGATGACAAATCTGAGGCCATTTGTAGTTGTACCACAGATAATGACGAACTGACTTATTAAGATTAAAGCGCCTAGTGTTGCCCCTGCAGGGCCTCCTTGGGGACCAGCGTGCCCATTACTAGGAACTTGAAAATGGTTGCTTTTCAAGTTTTACACAAATAAAATGTTATGGCAATGCCTTATCTGGTAAGAACATAGGTATTGCATTTCAACCTCAATTTCATCAGTTGTCCTAGGTTTGAAACTCTTAACAAATTAACTATTGAATTTGTTTGTAATGAAATATGATTACTATGGCAAGATTTTAAACACAAACCAAAATATATGCCTTACATGTCATTACTTTACCACCTCCCCAGCACATATACTTACTGGTTGAACGTCAATGAAGGACGACAATGTTTCTGCAGTGGTGTACGTTCCTCTCTTGGAATCTTTCCTTCCTCGGAACAAGACTGGGAGCATGTAGAATCCAAGATTGCTCTTTTCCTCTAAAAAGAGGGAAACAATGAAAGAGTTAAGTAATTAAGTCCCAATTACATATGAAGAAAAGGTGCAACAGCAAACAGGTCAATTATGGAACATCTTACAAAAATGTACAGTTATATACAGCAAATTAAAA